>JABSTQ010010796.1:600000-894998 GCA_013358835.2 Ixodes persulcatus | reverse complement strand
TTGGACCTTATGTGTTCCAAATGATGTTCCAAATGACTCTTTAGTTTACCGTCCCTTTTATTTGCTTTGTTTTGTTTTGTGTTGCATCGGGGCGATGCACTTTTTAAAGGGGGGAGTAATGCCGCGAGCGCAGCTGACCAAGCAGGCAGCGCGCTCGTGGCCTAACGGTTATCGCAGTGCCTTCCACGCAGAAAGCTAGGGTTCGATTCCTGGCCGCGGGGACGCATTTTTGTTGACTCTGACTCTGACGAAGTTCTGGTGAATTCGAGAACCGTGTTGCTCGTTTGAGGTCGGAATGTTCTACACGCAGAACCTTCTACGCCGAATCTTCCAGAACCCCACGCGTGTACATAAGAGGCTCCGCGTGGCGAGCCGCAGTCAGTTTCGCCCCAGCGTTCGACTCTGCTCTTTCGCCGACTTCGACGCCCGCGACGCTCTACTGTTATCTTTTGTTCCCTTCTTTATTTGGGGCAGAAGTTTGCCCTATTAAACGTTTAGTTCACTTGTCATTCGTAACAATATTACGCACTGATATTTAGTTCCTCTCTCCGTGCCCGCTTCCTTGCCCGAATTCTAAGAGACGTGGAAACCGCAAAAAAGGTAGACGCTTAAAAATATGATTGCAGGGCCCCTTAAAGATGCAACGTAATTTGGCAAAAATATGCAACAAGTAGTGCCGATGGACACAAACTATCAATGCAAAGCAGTACCAAATCGTAACAGTTATTTGGCTTAGATATAACAATGACGTTTCAAATAAATTTTAGTGTAATAAATAGCATAAAAATTACGTTTGAAGTATATGCTCCGTTTTTCGTCTTTTCATCTTTACAAAAGTTCACATTATTTTACTTAAAAGCAATAATGTTAAAAAATTAGGCATGTGCGTAGCCGAGTTTTCCAGTAAATTTCACTGTATCCGAGTTTTCCAGTAAATTTCACTTCAGAAACACCGCACACATGAGGGCGCTACAGAAGGACTATTTTAACGCAGTTAAACTTGTAACCCGAACCTCGCGGGACTAGAAGAAATCTCTCGAGTCATCCAAAAGTCAAAGTATTTAATAAAAAATAATAAAAAAAGCAGTGCAACAGAAGAAACAAAAATTTTCTAATGAGACATACTTTCATTTTGCAGGAAGACAAACGTGCTATGGATTTCTGCAAATTCAAAAACTTGACCTCGCAACAATGGCAACATTTTCAGGGTCCAATCCACGACTGGCTTTATAGGATATGCTGACTTATGCCTCTTCTCATCTTAACAATGACTCAACATAGGCAGGCAGCTTTGACCGGTGTGCTTACTGCACAACCATTTGTGCAGCCGTGGTGTGAGAATCGCGCGCCTGTAGCCCTTCCAGTGTCTATGCCTAGACAAAGCTTAGGAACATTGTGAAGCAGATGTTTGTGCAAACACCTTTTGAAAAGTGATCGTTCTTCTCCAAAAGCTTTATAATTGCTAACGGGCACACATGCCACATTACATGCGCAGTTCGTCGGACAGGGCGAACCGAGCACTTCGAGTGAAAAAAAAAAAAAGAAACATGCGCCAAGACCAGAGGCATAACCTTTTGAAATGCTGGCATCGTGGATCTTCTCTCGTTCCTTTCGATGTTATTACGTGTTGCTGCCAGACACCGCCACTCTACTTGCACGACGTGCAAGTGGCGCAGTAGTCGTCTTCCTCGTGGCCAGGTGGCTTTGAGAGCTGCCTTCTTCGCAGCAGTAGTATCCGCCGTGAACACTTGGGGATGCTGAAAATGGGCACCAAATTCAATTATTGCAAATACGCAAGTGCCCATGGTCACGAGTGCTCGGCGTGAAGAACCGTAAACTGGCGGAGAATGCGGGTTTAGCTTTTGCAGTGTGGGCAACACCGCCGGTCCGTCCCCATAAAATGGCAACGACGTCGTGTAACTTCACGTGACAACAAACAAGGATAAATAGAAGACAACACCAGGTACGCTGCCCGGTGTTGTCGTCTTCCATCCGTCCATGGCTTTTGGAAAAGACACTCTGCAAGAAAAAAATGTGTTCCTTTTTGCACTACTGTGGCAAACGCAGAGGTAATGCAGAGTAAGTTACACAAATGAACTTGACACGTGCCTCAAAAGGACAAACACCAGCGAGGCCATTGTAGACAGTGGCCTCGCTAAAGGCAACACTCGAGATGGAGCAGAACGCCTTTCCTCCTCGGCACATTCCTTTGTCTTGGGCCAATGGCAGCTACTTTAGGCCCGTAGCTCTCAAGTTTTGAGCAGCGCCCCAGGCGAGCAAATAGAATGTATTTGTGGCTCGCGTTTCGAACATGCGTTATTACGCTTCCTCACTCCAGTTTGTTTTATACTCCATTTCTTTATAGCTAAGTGCCAGCGTAGCAGAGGTTACAAGAGCAAGCTCCGCGCGCACGTTCAGGTGAACATGCTTATGCAAGTAGTTACAGCTTCGCTGTCACGTAAAGTGAAACGCACGGGCTCACGGAAGACCTGAAAGAAAGCAATACAAATAAAAAAGCTGAAAGGAATGTTTAATAGACGCTATTGGCGCGTGAGCGATCGAAAGCGTCGCTGTGGTCGGCCCTCCACAATTGGCCGAAAGCTGACTATGACGTCAGCAAAGGATGTCTCATCGACGGAAACAAGAGGAATGTAAGAACCTCAATTTTGACGGTGTAGGCAGTGTTGCTTTGAGAGCGCAATAATTTCAGGCTTCCACCATGCCCATTATAAACACCATCGAACTTGTTGTTCGCAAGGTAATGACGTCACGAAAGGTAACCGAACGAGGGCGCCACCGAAACATCTCGCCGCTTATTAGCGGCGAGAAGTTGTGGTGGCGCCCTCTTATGGTTCCCCCTTGTTACGTCATTACCTTGCAAACAACAAGTTCGATGGTGTTTGTAAATAGCATGGTGGAAGCTTGAAATCATTGCGCTCTTAAAGGAACACTGCCAACACCGTCAAAATTAAAGTTCTTTCATTCCTCTTATTTCCGTCGATGATAATCCCCTTTCTTACGTCATAGTCAGCGTTCGGCCAATCGTGGAAGGCCGACCACAGCGACGCTTGTGTTCGCTCTCGGGGCTAATAGCCGCGAGCTGCATAATAGACCCTTTCCGAAAATCAGCGCCATCTGGTGGTTCTTGAAGCAGTTTAGGTTTTGCCATATCAATGGCGGAAATGAACTTGTATCGGCACTGTCACTTTTGCAAGAAAACGGCACGCGAGGAATTGTTCAGTGTGAGTACTTTCTCGATCACTTTCAGTTCGATGGTGACCAAGAACCTGCATTTAGGACAAAGCTCCAACCCATTCAGATACCTCGAGAAAATTCTATACACCAGAGTGCTGTAAAGCCGATTGTGTGCCGCCCGGAGATTGACTGAATCTGAGTTATTAGAAATAAACGCTTACGTAGCTCTTAATTGTGTTCCATTCCTACCCTGCTGGAAATAACAGGCCTTTTCCAGTTGAAATGCATAGCCAAAACCTCTGAGCATGAATGTGCAATTGGCGCCGATGATAAATACCGGTGTTTTGCACATTGGTGCAACCGGAAATGCCGCAGAGAAGCCGCAGCACGGGGGGAGGCACAGAAATAGGTTGAGGGAAAGTCAACTTTAGGGGGCAAGCGCTATGATGCCAATTGTGTCAATGTGCACGACACTCAGTTCGCTCATTGCCGCTCATTGCAGCCAGTGGCGCTATGTGGCAGAGTCATTGTGCGGGAGATAGCAATGAGCCATGCACTGCAGAGAAGCGAACTTGGTGAAATATGGCAGTGACAATGCTCAATTGCCAAATTAGTACATCCTAGCAAAAAGTTTCTATGGGACCGATAGAGATTTTTATGAATCAATAGGATTTCTATCGTACCAATGGGTATTTCTACTGGGCCGATAAAAAATATATCGTACCAATACAGACTTCTATTGTAACATTAGGAACTTCTATGGGACAAGCCAGGCACGTAGCCAGAATTTTGTTGCTGGGGGGGGGGGGGGGGGGGGCGGCTCGCTCATGACAAAATGCTGTATGAGGGGGAGGGGGGGGAGAGGAAATCCCAGCAAAATGAAAGATTTTTTTTGGGGGGGGGATGCGGGACCCCCCCTCCCCCTGGCTACGTGCCTGGGACAAGTAGAAACTTCTATGGGAACAACACGAATGTCTTCTGGTCCAATATAAGTGCCTACTGGTCCTTCTACAGGAGCAATAATAAGTTGTACTGGTTAAACTGAAAGCTTCATTGGTCAAATGAAATGCATTTCGGATCGAGAACTTTTAATGGTCGACTGGGAATTTCTATTGGACCATTTGAGATGAGGATCATACAGAACATGAAATCTATTAAGTGGGCATCTATCAGGTTAAACAGTATGCTTAGTGGAGAAATTAAAGGTGTTATATACTAAAGTTTTGTTTTGAGCGCAGGAAAATACTTTTACCGCAGTCATACCCGATGGCAGGCACGCAGCCAGGCTTTTGATTCGCCCATGACAGAATGCTGTATGAGGGGGAGGGGGGAGAGGAGGCCCCACCAAATGGAAGGCTTGGGAGAAAGGGGGGGGGGGCATGTCCCTTGGGCACCCCCCTCCCTCCCCCCTGCAGATACGTGCCTGCCCGATGGGTTCCAACCTGCCAAATAAACCTTTTCTTTTTAGCTATATAACTTGGATTGGGCCATGTAGACACTAATTAAATAAAACATTCAGTTAATAAAGTGAAGATGAACTCTTTTTGTCATGTGTTTTAGAATTTCCTGAGTACTTACGTATTCTCATCTTTCGTGTTATAAAACATGCGGCTGCCAGTGGAACATAAAAAAGAGACTATGGGGAACGGGAACATTGTGTGTGCATACAGTACGCACAAGGTTTATGAATAATTATATATAGGCAAACCACGAAATTCAGGTATCATCGGAACTCTTCAGGTTTCGCGGTGTATTCTGTCGATCCTCTCGTCTTCCAGGATGTCTCAGTAACAGTAATAGCGTAAAATGATTTTAAAAAGTGGCCATTTAAGTACTTCTAGCTCCATTTTGCACCAACTCGATTATGTATTCATATTTGACTTTACTCCGTTTTATTCAGTTTTACCTGGTTTCGGAGTGGAACCTTCTGGATTTTATATAAATTTCGCTCCAGAACCGAGCAAATCGGAGTAAAACCGGGTCAAAAATAGAATAACACTGACTCAAAAATCCTATTATCATCTTCCACGTTTGGTCAAAAGCGCTCTGTGACTTCCGACATCAGAACTTCATAATTTTGGCGGAGTTGGCGAAAAAATGCGATACTTAGGCTACCATTTTGCCATGTGAACGTATCCTGTTTGAGCCCTAGCACAGGCTACGCGCTCGTTCTGGGGCGGCAGATCACGTGCACATGCTATCGTGTGCATGTTTTTTATTAACAGAAAAAAAAAGCCGATAGTGCCGAATAACATCGAATAATTCAATAATACCATAGACGTCGTTAAAAAAGCACATAAAATGCACATCCAACCAACACACACACTGAACCCCTCCCCCTTTCCCACACACACACACACATACACGAAATAAGGATGACCTTCCCGAAATTATGATTGCACTTTGTTTCACACAGAGTAGGTGTCAGGCAGCACTTTCCACTTTGTAGTTGAGCGAGGAAGTTCCTTTTTGAAAGGTATTTTACGCCTGCGCTTGTTGGCAGTTTGGGCCTTTAGTTTGGCTTCTGGCTTCCCAATGTTGTACTTTTCCTTGGTGCCGGGAAGAGTGTCCCCTACAGCAAGGAAGTTTTCGAGATTCAAAAGCCCTTCAACCTGCGTCCAATTAAGGCCAGCCGAAACAGGGCACGTGGGACTCGTTACATTCGACTTTGGCAGTGGCCTCTTCGGAAACTTGGACAGGAAATTGTCAAATCTCCCGTCGCCTTTCACCATTTTAGCACTTGCGTCTTCACTAACTGGCCCAGTACTGTGATCGCTTCCGATTTCATTGGGCGCGTTCAGTAGCGGCCCCGGAGTCAAGGAGTCACTGACTCCTTCCACTGGACGGCCAAAAGTCACTTCCGGTGCACGTAACTCCGGGGCTTCGGAGTCAAGCTCCGAAGCACCGAGTCCGGAGACGGTGCACGTAGAGTCAAAGGAGCTAAAGATGACGTCATTTTCTGACTGGTGACGATTTTCGGCGCTAAAAGAGAAAAAAAAATGGAGGAATAAGCTCGGTCCGCGTCGGTTCTGTCGCGGGTGTGCGGTTATCTCGCTTTTGTTAATGAAAAGTGCTCAAGGTAAGACGAATAACGCGTTCAAATTTCTTTCCCAGGTAAGGCTCTTTTCGGAAAATGCATTGAACCATATCTTGTTTGGTTTGAATATGCTAATAAACAACGTAAACGTTCATTTGACGGCGTGTCTTGATCGCCGTTGCACGGAAACTCGGTGAATATCGACGATAGTCCTCTCCGCGCTGAACAGAGCAAGGCGGGGTATGAACGCCAATTCGGTAGCCGGTTGGACACTCACGCGGAAGCGTATGATCCCGATTTATGTTTTGTTTGCGTGGCTAAATCGGGGTGCACGTTGGCTGACACTCGCTTCGGCCGACAAAACCTTGATCGCCGAGAGCGGCCGAACTTCCTATACGAATACGAATGCGTTTTATAGGAAGTTCGTTACGGAGGGCAGAACAAACGTATGGCCGTATAAAAGTATCGCAACCGGCGGCGTATATTCAACCAAGCTCTACATTTTGCGTGTGCTGACGACGTTTTTGTCGGTTTTTATAACAGTAGCTGCCTTTGCACCGCCAAGCGAAGGGCTCGATCGCGTTGCATCGCTTCGAACAGCAGCGCTGATGTGTACAGTCACTCGCTCTTTCTTCGACGACCTTGTCAAGACTTCTTCAATACCGGCGTCCAAGAAAAGTGATCGTGCTCGCCATCGTCTGCTTCCAGTTTATTCGGAGACCGTCTGGCACAGGGGAGGAAGCGGAAATTGCGTAGAAGCAGGTTTGGAGCCACGGCTTTTTTTGTCGTTCAGTAGGCGCTCCAATGACTCCGACTCGAGTGACTCCGTTCGGAGCTAAGGGAGCCGCTACTGAACGCGCCCATTGGTACTACTTAGTTCACGGTACTTTTCTGTCTCACCGTGTTACGAGACACCCGAGCCTACAGAAACTGCTGTCGGCGACGTCGTTTCAACTCCCTGACCTGTTGCAGCATTTTTGAGGACACAACTTCGTCTCAGGCCTGTTGTCGTTGGCAAGCTGGGTATACTTCCTGGCTCCAAGTATTTATTTTGTTTGGGTTCATGGTCGCACAGCGCGACACCCTACATGTCTCAAATCCAGATTTTAGAATTCGAGCCGACGTCATCCCGCAGCAAATATAATTTCTACTTAAAATGGCAAATAAAAATTGCTTCATTATAAGTTTAATATATATTTAGTATTTACATTTGAAAATTAACTAATAATATAATTTTTAGAAACGTTCATTATTTCTTCAAGTGCATCAGTCCGAGTCACCCTTGCGGGTTACACCACGTGACAATATAGAGTGAGCTGGAGTCATTGGAGTGACATATAAAACAAAAATAAGTTTTCAGAGTGCAATGTAAGCAAATGTTTTGCTAAATTAAGATTAATAAATAAATCTTTTAAGTATTTTTTTACTTCAACAAACAAAAACAAGGGTTAAAATACGAAGTATTATAGTCACGTGATATATCCCCTGCGTCAGAAAGTCGGACGCGATAAACCAAACGTTCCGGCCACAGTGAAATCATAACCAGTGGTCCCACTCAAGGCCACTTCCGGTAATCGCGCATACACACCGCTCCTCAAGCCGGATGGCGACAACTGACGGCGTGAAACAAAAACAAACAAAACAACAGGGTTAAAAAAATCGTAATAAACTAAATTGAGTGCGTTAATGTTAATATTTTTAGAAAACATAACGAGCTAGATTATAATGATAAACCACTATGGAAAGAAAAAATCGAGCAGTGACCCTATTGAAAATCACTCTGATGGGACTTCAAGATTTTTAGGGGCGAAGCTCCTTAAGGCGTGGGTCTGTCCCTCCTAGTTGTGGGTATGTAGCCACTTCGAGGTTTAGTTTATGAATGGCTCAAGAGATGGCGTGTTCCGGAATTAACTTTATGTAGAGATGACAGATGGCGCTTAGCTCATGTTATAAAAGGCACTCGCTCTTGGCGCTGCTCGTAGTTTAGCGTTTAGCTGGATGGAGGCAGTAGACAAGGCTGCGGAGCGGAGAGCGCGCAAGGCGGCGGCAGCGCGCGCTCGCAGACAGAATCCAGCCGTGCGAGAGCGAGAGGCCGAAGCATGTCGTCAGGCTGCGCGTCGACGCCGCCAAGATCCGGCCGTGCGAGAGCGAGAGGCCGAAGCATGTCGTCAGTCTGCTCGGCGACGCCGCCAAGATCCGGCCGTACGAGAGTGGGAAGCCGAAGCGGCACGGCAGCGTCGCCAAGATCCGGCCGTACGAGAGCGGGAAGCCGAAGCGGCACGGCAGCGGCGCCAAGAGGATCTGCAGAACGTCAGGGAACGGGAAGCGGCAAGAAAGCGCGCGTATCGGCAGGCAGACCCCGATGCAGCGAGAGCTCGTGAGGCGTCTGCAAAACGCATCAGGCGAGCTCAGCCCGAAGGTGCCGACGCGCGGTTTAAGCGAGACTTTCTAGACGTTTCGTTCGGCCATAGCTGTGGTGTGTGTGATAGATTGTGGTTCTCAAACAGTCTAGTCACAATATCTTCCATAAAGAACGACCAGGCTCGCGCCAATGCCATCGCCGTGCTGCAGCGCGAGTTCCCTGCCAGCAGCGGTGAGTACAAGATTTGCTATAGCTGCAAGGATTCGCTAGTGGCGGGAAAGGTGCCTCCAATGAGCGTATCTTACGGCTACACGTACCCACCCAAACCGGATCACTTACCTCCTCTGAACCTTGTGGAAGAACGACTGATCGCTCCTCGTTTGCCGTTCATGAGCATAAGGCGGTTGACGCACGGTAATGGACAGTATGGCATCAAGGGGCAAGTGGTTAACGTTCCGATAAACGTCCCCACCACGGTGCAATGCTTACCTCGGAACATTCCGGACGACGTGGCCATCGACGTTCATCTCAAGCGCCGGCTCGTGTGCAAACCGTCGTATAAGAGGGGTCTCGTTAAGAAACGTAACATCCACGAGTGGCTCAAACATCTCGAGCATTCTCCGTTATACAAGTACCTCAAAATCAAAATTGATTGGAGGCGCCTCGCAAACGTGCAAGACGACGGCGCCGTGGACGACGACGAGATCGAGCCGGCGCCGGAGGTTACCGATCTCGAAGATCCTATGCAGGCTGTGATTGCACTCAACACAATGGCGCATACCTTGATCTTTGACGACGGAGCCTGCGGCGTCGACACTGTGGCGGCAATAACCGCCGAATTAACGGAAGAATCGCTGGTTTACCGACGATTCACTCCGGAGCTTCGCCCACTCATCATCATTCACCACGTGGATATGCTGTGACTTTTTAAAGAAACGCCCAACGGCGTGGTCACACCAAACAAAAATTACATCATGACCCAGTTGACGGTAACCGCTCCATCTGTGTACATCTTCTCTGTCCTGTGTGCTTGTTCGCGCTGTTTTACCCGTAAACATGCTTCACCAACTAGCCCAAATTTCAACTGTATTACAAAATAATGTCTTCTGTGAAACAAGCTTGTTCATTATTGCCCTTGTTGTTTAGTATTTATTTAGAGGCCTTTTGTAGAAATGTGATTCAAAATAGGCTTATTAGAAGTTTTACGCTGCAGCCTGCATAGATTAAGTTGCTGTCGTATGCCGACAATATTGCTTTATTTTGTAAGGACAAGATGAGTATAGCACAAGCCGCGATGAAGGTTAAAACATTTTGTGAACTAACAGGTGCAATTGGGATAAGTGTTGTGGTCTTTTGCATGGAACTTGGGCCATGAAACTTGATATTTTCGAAGGTATTCCTTTTACGTCAATTTCATCTAGGTATTTAGTAGTTCCGCTGTAGAACTGCTAGAAATCAAATGAGTACGGATTATCTGTTGTAGATGACACGCGCGAGAAGACTAGTAAGTGGGGCCGCTGGGAATGGTCTATATTTTCACGATCTACTGTTTGTAATGTTTTTAATTGCTAAATTCGGATATCTGCTTCAAGTTCTGGCGTGCGCCACAATTAATGCGCAGAAGCTGAAACGTGTCTTTGCTGTTTTTTTCTGGGGTTCGGGATGGGAAAGAGTTTGCGCGACAATCTGTTTCAGCACGTCAGCAAAGCCGGGCGGTAATTATCGCATGCCTTTGTCAAAGAAGTTGTCGCACGTTTTATGTTCCTCCGAGATCAAATCACACTTTTTCTTCGTGTCATAATACAGACCAGGTTATCCGAAGAGATCCCTTCGTTTGTTGTTTCTTCGAGCTGTCGTGAGCAAGGCAAGATTGGTAGCAATCTTTGTGAAGTGATTGACGCGTTTCATTTCCTGTCTATGCGTTTTTCTCTACAGTACCTGTCTAGTGTCGAACGAAAGCCTTAAGGAGAGAAATTATTGAAACACTCGTTCCTTTTCCCATTTACCGGTCAGTGTTTCTTGCAGGTCCAGGGCGTGAATATTACGTATTATCACGTGTTTAAAAAAATGTAAATTTTGCCTTACATAAAAACTTTTTTTTAAGACTACACACGGGAAACATCCCGTGAAAACTTGCCTCCATGAGAATACTATATTCGTTCCGTGGGGTTTTTCACTGATTTCTATGCAGAGCACCGGAGGCAAAAGGGCAAGTATTTTTAGATCGCTGGGACGCTTTCCTGTTCTGGATGTCCTGAAACAAACTATTAAAAAAAGCTTACCGATTACACCTCACGGAAGTCGGTTTCTTACCGTAGAAAGAAACGCTAAGCTTCCTGTTCATTTTGTCATGATGCCGGGCCTCCAGGCAACGACTGTCCGCAATGCTGAAGCGAATGCACGACCTGTGAGAATGTACTTTTGTAGAAACTGTACGCCGTGTAAAAGCTGTGTATGCCACTTTGGTTTTCCCGACTGAGTAGGTATTTATACTCGATGTTCTGGAGCACCTGAAAGAATTTCGCACACAGTTTTTTGCGCGCATGATTTTACCTTTAGAAATGTGTAAAATTGTCAAAGCACAAACACGAAAAAGCGGTGTGACGCAGCGGTTATCGCGCCGAGCTTGCATGCCGCTGTCTATGGTACGAAACCACTTAAGATCTGTGGGAGCGAGGGTCGGCCACCACGACCAGAGGCCGCTGCTGACCACCCGGAGGAAAAGAACGTCTGGGGCGTTCAAGAGCGCACGAAGGAACAGGCGCGCCAGGCTATAAAAGAGTGGGACACGCCCACAGAAGGGAGAGACGGACCGAGGGCATGGCGAGGCGTAGGTCTCATGTTATACATTGTTATACTTAATTACTAACAACTCGTTGATGTTATTTTAATAAATGTAGTTTCTTGTTTTGGAAACCCCGGCTTCGTGTTGTTCCTCCCTGATGGGCATGCAGCAAGGCAACCCTACCACATGGCGCCCAACGTGCTTTTGCTGCCCTTCTGTCGGAACGACACGGGGCTGGGTTTCTTCTCTCGGTAAGTGTTTTTCAACTGCGGTGTTTTTTTGGAAGTAGTGCTGGCATTCGCGACAGCGCGATTGCTCGTTGAATTGTAGCCTCAAAACATTGATTAGTCACGCGGGGGCGTGTTTATCGCCTTGGGGGCGTTTTCACTTTTCTTGAGTGGAGTTACCGTCTTTTTCCGCGCACGTTTTCTTGTCTGCTTGGCGTTCCTGTTTCTTCCCGCAATGTCTCCCACACTACGGTCCGAGACGAAGAATGGCGGCGAAAAGCCTGGAGCAAGCGTTTATCCCGGAGCAGGCTCGGCGGATGCGCAAGCCGAATTGCTGCTGAAGGTGGCAGCCATGTGTGATGCGGTCACACAGCGTCTCGCCGTGCAGCAGTCACGGGAGCCGGAGCTGCGTGCCCAGCTGACGGTGCCGGTGTACACTGGCTACAACGACGCCAAGTCAATCGCCGCCTTTCTGGGTGAGCTCGACGTCTACAAAGCCGCCTCAGGCGCCTCGGAATCCCTCGTGATAAGCAGAATACTCCCTCTCGCTCTACAGTCTAGCGCTGCGTGCTGGTTAAGGCTGCAACGTACGTTCACCAGCCTAGCGGAGTTCGAGCGGCAATTCCGAGCAGAGTTCCTGCCACCTGGTTACGAGTTACAAATTTTGAGAGAACTCAAGTCCCGAACGCAACATCCGAACGAAAGCCTGGTTCAGTATGTTCGCGCATTGCAGGAACTCACACGAAGGGCACAACCTAATGCCTTCGAGTCGGAGATTATAGCTCGGGTCCTCAGACAATGTCACCCAAAGACCACGTGTACCTACACGGCCGCACCTTTGAGACCATTGAAGAGCTAGCCCGGCATGCCCGCAGCACAGAGGAGATCTTCCTCGCTCAGAAGAGCTATCTCCCACCGCCTTTGGCCGCAAACTCTCTCGAACCCGCATGTGCTTGGCAGGGCCCCGAGGCAATCCCGGCGCTAAGACCTCCACGGGACTGGCACAGAGTGCCCAATCAAAGCAGCCGGAGGCGCTCCAGTTTTGGTTCAATGCGGGGCCACTGGAGGACGTCCGAAGAGCGCCCTGGTGCCGGCGACTCAAGCAGATATTCGGACCAATGCCACAACTGTGGACAGCGCGGCCACTTCCAAAGAGAGTGCCCAAATAAAAACCCGAGGCAGAACGAAACAAATGGCGGAAGGGCTGGAAGTGAGCGCAGGGATTGTGGAAATCCGGTCAACCCTCGCGCGCCTATGGGCCGTGAGAATCCGGAAGGTCACGTGGCATCCCAATAGGGAAACTATTACGGCCGGCGGCAATGAGCCCCACTGCAGAGCCGCCCACGGCCACTATCACAGCCGGGATCACGCACGCAGCGTCACTTGTTCCATCGGTATGTCGAATTCAGCCGGACAGCAAAATGATCGAGCCACGCATGACGATCACTTTGCTCGGTTTTCCTTTTGCGGCGCTTTTGGATACCGGGGCTGCTATCTCGCTTATAGGGGACGCTGCCTATGAACTCTGCAAAAATCAAAAAATAACCTTTCGTTCGGCGGACACACGTCTGCAGTTAGCCTCCGGGTCAACAATATCGGCGGACGGAGCCGTAAGGCTTAAAATTTCATTTAATGAAAAGAAACGGCGTCAGCGCTTTCTGTATCTCCCGGGACTCGCCGTACCCGTGATCTTGGGTCGAGACTTTATCGCAGGCGTAAGCATGACGCTCGACTTCCCTGGTGGAGGCTATCGTCTGGGAAACCAGGCGGACCTGACTCCGTTCACCAGACGAGAGAACTGCATCACTGGCTCAACCCTCCCAGCCCACTTCACAACGCCTGCAGCTGCCTTACCATCCGAAATCTCGGATACCCTGCACAAGTGTCCGGGCACTGACCTCGAAAAGAGACAGCTGGAGGACGTCCTGCGGCCGTTCTCTTCGATGTTCACGGAGCGACCAGGAAAGACAGACATCCTGCTGCATCGGATTGAAACCCGTAACGCACCGCCTTGGAGGTGCAATCCACGCCCCATCAGCGTGCACGAAAGAGAACTCCTGGACGTGGCCCTTCAGGAGAAGCTGGACACCGGCGCAGTACGTGAGTCAAAGAGCCCTTGGGCATTTCCTGTCGTTCTCGCTCCGAAAAAAAGATGGAACTGCCAGACTCTGCGTAGATTACAGACGGCTTAGCGAAGTGTCTGTACGGGACAGTTACCCTTTTCCCAGCATTTCGTCTATAATGTACGCGCTCGGTAACGCGACAGTGTTTACCACATTGGATTGCAGCCGCGGATTCCTTCAGATCGAGGTGCACCCGTTAGGCGTGCAGAAAACCGCTTTCATATGCCACAGAGGGCTGTACGAGTTCATCCGCTTGCCTTTTGGCTTGTCCAACTCGCCAGCGAGCTTTCAACGTCTGATGAACGTTGTGCTCGGAAACGCAAAGTACGAATTCGCGATGGCATACATGGATGACGTTGTTGTTTTCTCGCGTACATTCGAGGAGCATCTTGAACATTTGACTATTGTGCTTGAGCGGATGCGGAACGCGGGCCTAAGAATCAACCCGGGAAAGTTCAATTGGCCGAGCCCAAAATTAACCTCCTCGGATTTGTTGTCGATAGCGGCACGCTTCGTCCCAACAAAGAAAAACTGCGCGCACTAACTGAGTACCCGTGCCCCCATGACGTGAAAAGTTTACAGCGATATCTCGGAATGATTGCATTCTATAGGGATTTCATTCCTTACTGCTCCGAGATTTCTCAGCCCCTTAATCACCTTCTTCGAAAAGGCGTCAAATGGTGTTGGAGCGAACAGCAACAAAGCGCATTTATAGCCTTATCAAAGGCAGTGACAGAAAACGCGTGTTTGCAACTTCCCGACCTAAACCAACCATTCGTTTTGCAGACAGATGCAAGCGATTGCCGCGTCGGAGCTGTTTTACTGCAGGGACATGACGGTATACTTCGCCCAGTTGCTTTCGCAAGTCAGACCCTCAATTCCGCGCAGCGTAACTACAGTGTTGCAGAAAGGGAATGCTTAGCCATAGTGTATGCGTTAAAGCGATTCGACATGTATTTGGATGGCGCAACTTTCCAAATTCAATGCGATCATTTAGCGTTGTCGTGGCTGAAAAGACTTCAGAACCCCGCTGGTCGCCTCGCTCGTTGGGCACTTACGCTGCAACAATACGATTACACTATTGTGTACAGGCCGGGTGCTACAAACCAAATTGCTGATGCACTTTCCCGCGCCCCCCTTCCTGAGGAGCACGTGCAGGAAGTTCCAGGTCTGGTTGCGGTCGTTAATACAGCACAGGGACCACCTGACTCACGGTGGGGAACATTGGTCTCAAGAGAGGATCTTCTCAAGGCCCAGCACGACGATGGGTTGTGCCAACAAGTGACTGCCTGGCTGGCAGAGTCCAGCCCACTCAACACCAAGGGTGATGAACAGTTCGACTCTTACTTACTGAGCAGTGACGGACTCCTGTCTCTCTACATCCCTCATGCTGATGATGATCTGAGCAGTTCTCCGTTTCGAACAGTGATACCTCGGAAGTTACGTAAGTCCTTCATCAGATACATGCACAGCTCTGCCTTAGCCGGACACAGCAGTGGGAGCAAAACTTACGATAAGTTGTCCCAGATTGCGACGTGGCCCGGCATGCGGCAAGATGTACTGAGGTATGCGCGTAGTTGCCAGTCATGCCAGAAAGCGAAACCACGTGGTGGTCAACCTCCAGGTTTCATGCAACCGATCGCAAGCCAGAGCCCTTGGCAGATCTGTTGCTGTGACGTCATGGGTCCATTTCCACGTAGCCCACGCGGAAACCAGTACTTGCTCGTAGTAACAGACCATTTCACCAAGTGGGTGGAGCTGTTCCCTTTACGAAAGTTGGACTCGCAGAAAATATGGGACTGCCTACTTCAAGTTTTCGCGCGTTTTGGTTTCCCGGCAAGCCTAATTTCGTATAATGCGTCGTATTTTACGAGCAAAGTGTTTGTCGATGCATGCGCGGTTCTGGGAATTGAACATAAACGGACCTCGCCGTATCATCCACAGGCAAATATAGCCGAAAGGGTAAATCAAAACCTTAAGATGATGCTTGTTGCGCATACGGAGCGTCACAAAGACTGGGTTGTGAAGCTCCCAGAAATGGCCTTCACCACCCGCACCACGGTTAACCGGTCAACCGGGCTCACCCCTGCCCAGCTAAATTTTGGCAGACAGCTTGCCTTTCCTCTTACTAACACTCTCCGTTCGACAGAGCCCAGGGCACAGGACCGCAACTACACAAAGTTCGCAGACGACCTGCGAAAGCGTTTCACTATCAACCTGAAGGAAGCCCGGGAGAACCTTGACGTTGCCAGACTGCAGCAATCCGACCAGTACAACCAGGGACGCCGAGACCTGCAGTTCGAGGTGGGAGACTTGGTGCTCCGGCGCACTCACCCCCTGAGTGACGCGGCGAAGGGCTTCACGGCCTCACTGGCCAACAGGTGGGATGGTCCATTTCGTGTAGGCAAAAAGCTTTCCCCGCTTACATACACACTAATTCACCATTTCAGTGGTGAGTCCACAGGACCAACTCATGTCACCGACCTTAAACAATTCCACGTCCCGGAAGATGGTTTTTCGCAGGATCGGACCGATGCCGACGACGGCCCGGTCCCGGACCCCCCCTCGCCGCCACACAGGCGGCGAGGGGGGGTCCATGTGTGATGCGATGACAAGATTCTTCCTTTTTTTTCTTTCTTTTTTTCGGGTTTCGAGCGTTGTACCTCGATCGTATATCATCCCACGGATCTGATCGCCTTTCTGAGGGGGGGAAATATTGCGCGATTGTGTGCCCACCCCAGATCCTTTATTCTTTTTTTTTTTATGCAATATAGAGCAAGGGGTTACACATGAGAGTAACCCATGGCAATTGCTCGTTTTGATCCACGAAGATGGATCACGGGCAACACCACTACCGATCCCGGGCATCTGGACACCAGGGTCCCAGGGCACGTGGCGGCTCCAGTCACCGGGGGCGGCAACCGGCGAGGCCCACCCCACGGAATCGCGGCCAGTGGGCGAGACGGGCCAGGCACACCGGGAGCGGCCTCTGCCGGCGATGCCGGGAACGGCCGCAAAGGACGGCCGCTACCTGGACGATCCTCGTCGAGGACATCTCCCGAGGCTGGGCTTCGGATCTGAGCTGGGATGACCACCGTCTGCACCCTCGACAACGACCCCCTACCAATGACGACCACGACAACACTGGCCTTGACATGCCAGACGCTTAAGGGGGGGGAAGTGTGGGAGCGAGAGTCTGCCACCACGGCCAGAGGCCGCTGCCGAACGCCCAGAAGAGGACAAGTCGGAAACGCATGACAGCGCACGAGGAAAGTGCCTATAAAAGGACACGCCCACAGAACAGGGGAGACGGACCGTGGTCACGGAGGCGTGCAGTTCGAACGCTCCGGCAATGTTTTACGTTGATACTAACAACCCATTCCCGTTATTCTAATAAATGTAGTTTCTCGTTATGGAAACCCCGGCTTCGTGTTGTTCCTCCCGGATGGGCATGCAGCAAGGCAACCCTACCACAAGATCTAACAATGTGTTCATTCTGATTGTGTTGTGCCCACGGACTTGCCTTAGTGTAGCATACGATAGCTTGAATGTGTGCATACTACTTGCTTGTGAGGATGTTGAAAGCAATCGTGGTCCTGCGACTGAGAAAATATTCGCTCAAAAATTAGATGGCCAAAACGCCACATGCACTAAAATCTGACATGGTAAAACTAAAATTATGATCAGTGCTCTTGACAAAAAAATAAACGATAGTGACAGGTTTCTGTAGGAGCAACTAAGGGTCAACCATTTTAAGATCGATGAGTTCAAAAGTTTTGTTACATTTCTTGAAAGGACAATTAATGTTAAAAATTAGAAGATTGCAGATTCGGATGATCCAAGAGGGTGCTAAAATTTAAAGGTTTTCGGTACCTCGAAGGCTCTCGATGAAAATGGGGAGCAATTGAATTGCAATATCATCTCTGATGTGGCGGTCAGCAGCTTGGGCGTACGGTGTTCATGGATCGCTAAAATACACACCTGGCAGGACTAGTCGGAAAATACCTGTTATCATCTTTATTATTTCAGAAATACGCCAACAAACAAGCCGTTCTCCGAAACAGAAGCAAATTGAATGACACTAGAATTTATAAATAAATGAGTACTCACAGTGTACATTATCTAAACGTTGGCTTTTGTGGGAGGCTGCGAAGGTTAAAAAAAATGCAGGAACAAAGTATCGCTCGTGAATGCCAAACTTCGGGCAAATAATGAGTTATACGTGTGGGATACATTGACCACTGAACGTGTGAAACTCCTTTCTTTCACACAACCTGAAGCCGTTGAATGACGAGAGGCGATTGTTGTCAAAAAACAGTTATGGAATCTCAATTTAAATGTCCAAAGTTTGGTCAATAAAGTTGACCTGGTTGAGCTTTTATTCACAGCCACGACCCCCATATAGCAGTTATTACTGAAACATGACTTTGTGATAATATAAGCGATGACAGTGTCATATCTGATTCTCACAAAATGTTCCGCAGAGACCGTTCTCCTCATGAGGGCGGTGTCGCGGGTGTACTGAAGTATGGTATTGACGCATTAATTTAGAATCAATCTGACGCCCACGAGAGTCGATGTTTAAAATTGAATTGTTTGGAAAACACCGTTATTTATGCGCTCAGTGAAGGTGCCCAGATCCCCCCCCCCCCTCCGAGTTTTCGTGCAGACTATGTAACCACGTGTTTGTTCATTGTAACTAAGTTTCTCATGGTTAATGATTTCAATCTTCCAGGTGTTGGATGTTCACATATATCTTGTAAATCTTGCCAAACTGCAAAGCTTTTTTTCGATACAATATTCGCCTATTACTTAGTTCAAATGGTGAAAGAGTTGTGGTAGCGCAATTTTAGACCCTGAGTTTATTAGTCGTTGCATAAATGTCTACCCGGTAACAGTTGAACAAGGTCTCTCAGATCATAAATATGTGTATTTAGTTGCTCTCCAACCAAGCAGTCGGAAAAAAATAAACGTACTTTTACCGCAGTTAAAAATATTTTGCGTGCTTATGAAGAAAAAACTCCTAGATTCTTCAGAGCTTTGTTTGCATAATTTTCGAGATTTTGTTGCAAATGTCCCTTGGGACAAATATAAGTCAGTCTGTAACTATTGCCTGGATAACTTTGTTGCAAGCACGCGCAGGCCCATAGGTGAATAAAATCCTTCTATTAACCGGGGAGTTATTTATCTTAAACATAGAATTAAGTGACTAAAGAAAAAAAATCTGTATAAAAGGTATGGTTAAGGAATTAAAAAGAGAACTTACGACGCAGGTTCAGCATGCCAAGAAAGTTTAATTTTCCTAAACGCTGGCAAGCATGAAAAAAATGATTCCTTGAAATATTGTAATTGCCGTGTTTTTCAGGTTTTATTCGGTGCTCGGTATATAGTACGTAATGCCGAATTCGGGGCCCAAAGTAGACTTCTTTCGGTTAGATAATTCGCACCCGGTGCCTAGCCCGCACGCCATGCATTGTCCGCACAAGCCCTTAGTCGACACAAAATTCTTCTCAATCACGGCACACTTTATCAAATGTCTGAATCTTAGCCCACAAAGAAGCCTGTATTATACACAAAGCATCATTAACATACTCTTTCAGAAAATGTCGCGTTTCACCATCTTGAAAGTCCTTGATAGAACAAAGTTTCTGTGTTATCCGCACGCGGCGATAGTCCGCACAGCCTTCCATTTCAACTTTAAACAAATATCGTTCGCGGACTATAGCACTGAAAATACGATATCGTCATGGAAAGAAAAAAATGATCGATAAAATCAAGGGTGATTACGCCTTGGTTTCTGACCAGAGTGTAGTTGCTCACCATTTCTACGTTTACTTTCAGCCGATCTTTTCTAACCATGAGGTTCTCCAGCGTATTGAAAATATGCCACCCTTCATGCACGATGTTAAGAATGGAACCTTCGGCAACCTTCTTCCGAGTTTCAACGCTGCGGAAACGAGTCACGATCTGTTCAGAACCGTCGCCCACCTGTCGAAGCCTGCCCAAAACGAGTCTCAACGCGTCCGTGACGTCAACGGGACGTGTGTGTGTGTGCGTGTGGGTTCGTGCGCTCCGGAAGGGGAGAGAGGCATGGCCTAACTGCGGAGAACCATGGCTACGACGCGGCGGTCTTTGCTGCAACGCACTTGGCGGCGGTTTGCTACTCGCACCTGCTGCCCTGGCGGAGAGTGAGGGAGAAAACGGACCCTATATAATGCGGAGCGTGAGGCTGCTCCGTTGTTCTCTCGGATTTGACGACTGTATCGCAACCATGTAATTAAACCGTTCGTTACGTTACCAATTCACCCACCTCCACTGGACCCCTGGGTTCTTCACTCGGAGAATGGTCGTCGTCACGAGCAAGGAAGCCTCGGGACGTGCGGCTTAAACCCCGCCTCGAACAACTGATGGCAGCGGTGAGATCGGACCATGCGACATCGTGCTACATCTGTGGGTGAGCGTTTGGACTTTGCTTTAAAATTCGCCAGGCTTCAGATTTTGGGTAATTAATGTTGAACTGCTGGGAATCCTTAGTGTTTGACTCGTGTGCTAGTTTTGTGTAAAACCTCGCGACAAGTTTTAGAACAAAGCCAAAGCTAAAGAGCAGCGATCATGAATCTAATGAGGTTACTGAGAACAGATTTACTCTGTTTATGTGAAGAATTGGGTGTGGAGGTGGAGCAAAAGATGAAGAAATCTGAGATCAGTAAAGCGATTTCAGAGAGCGCGGAAGCAGAGGAAATCAAAATTGCGTGGGAACTGCTTCAGAACGCTAAGAGTGAAGCTGCAGCGAAAGAGGAACGAGAACAGGAGCGGGCTGCAGCGACCGAGGAGCGAGTGCTGAAAAGGCTAGAGCTCGAAATTGAACAACAGCGATTAAACTCGCAGAACAGTAGAGTTGGGGCTCCGGTACGAGCAAGTGAGACCGAGTCGTATCAAATGAAGAAGCTCCTGCAGCCGTTTAAAGTTGGGGAAGACGTGGGCCTATTCTTAGTTAACTTTGAGAGGACATGTGAGAAGTTGAGCGTCGCCCCAGAAACGTGGCCGCAACGGCTTTTGACTTTGTTGCCCTGTGAGGCTGCAGAGGTTGTCGCACGCCATAGTGCTGGAGACGCGGACGACTACGACAAGGTGAAGTCCAGCCTTTTGAAGCGGTATCGCCTTTCTGCCGAGGCGTTCCCTCAAAGGTTTACAAACGCATCCAAAAAGAGCACCGAGGGCTACTCGGAATTCGCGTACGGGCTTAAAACCAACTTGATAGAATGGTTGAAGAGCGAGGAAGTGTACGAAAGCCGAGACAAGGTAGTCGAGTGTGTGTGCCTCGAACAGTTCTTTCGTAGCATTCCGCAGTCAGTCAAGCTCTGGGTGCAGGATAGGGTGGGAGTCGACTCTGTCGAAAGGGCCGCTGAACTAGCCGAAGAGTACGCAACGCGTAGAAAGCTGAGCGGAGAGGAAAGCGAACACGGCCGGAGCGATCAGCGCAAGACCTTCCGACAGGGAAACGACTCGCGAGAAAACGGGCCCGAGAAGCCCGAAGCAGGACAAAAGGTCCCAGAAAAGAGCGCAGTACACTCCAACGGAGACGAGGCGCGGAAAAGCCCAACAGGGCAGTTGGAGACAAGGAAGCCGTTCCTGTGCTACAACTGTCAGGAGCCGGGACACACAGCGGCCAGATGTAAGAAACCGCGGGTTGTGTTCTCGTACGTGAACGGTAGTGACGGGGACCTGAAGCTTCTTCGCTCCTATCTTCACGAGCTCCAGGTAAACGGAAAGCCGTGCAGGGTGCTTCGGGACAGTGCAGCGACGATGGACGTTGTTCATCCGTCGTATGTAATGACATCCGATTTTACTGGAAAGGTAGTTTGGATCAAGCAGCTGCTCGAAAAGCACAGTGTCTGTCTGCCTATGGCGACAGTAAGGATAACTGGCCCGTTCGGAGAGCTAGTGACAGAGGCGGCTGTCACGCAAACAGTCCCGTTGGAGTATCCTTATTTGTTTTCTAACCGGTCAGATTTCCTGCTGCGCGAAAGGGGTCAACAACTGGGGGAAGGGCTAGTTCAGCCGTGTACGAGTTCCAAATCGTGTGAGGTCGCCCCTTTGTTGACGGGTGATCCAGAGCCAGAGGCAGCTGACGGGGAGCAAGCACTCCCAGAGTTGGAGGCAGAAAACCGGGATGAAAGGGACCAGGATGTAGAACAGCCTGACCTCGTAGCACTAGAAAGCGTACGCCATCCCAACGCGCCGGCGAAAAAGGCGGAGGAAGACGGGATCAGTGAAAGATCTCTCGTAGATCTGGCGTCACGTAACTTTGGTCCTCTGCTACGAGTAGACAGAGTGTCTTTGACAGTCGAGCAGAAGAGCGACCCTAGTGTGTCAGGATTTCGCGGTACAGCTCAGGAGATTGCTAGGACCAATGTGACGGGGCAAGAAAAAGGCGGATTGTTTTATCGGCGCTATAAGGACCGCATTTTCAAGTCTAGAAATCACGTGAAAATCGATCACTATGACTTCAGCGTAAGAAAAAGGAAAGGCAAATTTAACGGAAATGCCGATGGGTTGAGCAGATTTATCTGACGTCACGAAAAAAAGTAGGGCTGATCTCAGAGGTCTTCGTCATCCACGGGAATGAGGATCTAAGTGGGGGCACTTCGTTGAAACCCCAAAAGGACCTCACAAATTGCGAAGAGTTTTTGTCTTTGGTATTTTGTTCATAGTGACCTCGTTGGAAAAAATGAGTTTTTCTTTTGGCGACAGGGGGTCTCGATACACGGAATTGTACCAAATTTTGGTAATCCGTAATCCAGTGTGGCGGGTCTCTGGCGGATTCCGAGCGTTTGACTGCGGTGTGGCGTGGTGTTGTGGGGGACGTTTCCGCTGATGCCTCCGTTGTAAGAGGTTTGGGAGTTTGTTTAGTGCTTGCAGCGTCTTCTCAAGGCCTACTCCAAGCCCACCTCTTCAGGCCAGCGATTGTACCACCGGCCATTCGAGGTTTCCCTGGCCCCGGAGGGGCTGTTAAGAATGGAACCTTCGGCAACCTTCTTCCGAGTTTCAACGCTGCTGAAACGAGTCACGATCTGTTCAGGACTGTCGCCCACCTGTCGGAGCCTGCCCAAAACGAGTCTCAACGCGTCCGTGACGTCAACGGGACGTGTGTGTGTGTGCGTGTGGGTTCGTGCGCTCCGGAAGGGGAGAGAGGCATGGCCTAACTGCGGAGAACCACGGCTACGACGCACTTCTGGCTACGACGCGGCGGTCTTTGCTGCAACGCACTTGGCGGCGGTTTGCTACTCGCACCTGCTGCCCTGGCGGAGAGTGAGGGAGAAAACGGACCCTATATAAGGCGGAGCGTGAGGCTGCTCCGTTGTTCTCTCGGATTTGACGACTGTATCGCAACCATGTAATTAAACCGTTCGTTACGTTACCAATTCACCCACCTCCACTGGACCTCTGGGTTCTTCACTTCGGGGAATGTTCGTCGTCACGAGCCAGGAAGCCTCCGGACGTGCGGCTTAAACCCCGCCTCGAACAACGCAGAAAGGAGTATTTTTTATGTTGTTAAATGTAAAAGCGAAACCATCGTGGGGTCCTCATAATATTCCCGGCACATTTTTTATAGTTATGCTGAGCTGTTGGTACGTTTTCTAACAGTTATATTACGTGTTTATGTTTCCTCGTGTACTCTGCCAAACGATTGACTAATGGATCTAGCTGTGCCTTTGTTCACAGACCGTAACCCCCATATCTTAGGCAACTACCAACCAAAATGCTTGGAATGCACGTCTCGTAAACTAATCTAAAATATTATTTTTAAACCAATCGCAAAGTTTGTGAACGCAAATATCGTCTCTCGCCTTATAAGCATAAACTTAGGAAGGAATTCTCTTGGTTATTCAGCTTTTTTTCACTGTTCACGATTTTGCATCCAAACTAGACAAGTTAGGTCAAGTCCATGTTGTTTCTTATGGTTGTCGTAAGGCTTGGTTTCTTATACAAATTTAGCAAACTGAAACGTAGGCTTTCTACCTTTTATTGCTGTTGGATGGGTATGTTCGTAGGTGCAACGTCGTAAACTATTTGTGGAGACTGGCGGTGGCTGTTCAAAGATATGAGACTTGATACCTAGGGTGCCACACGGGAGCGTCCTTGGTCCTTCGTTGTTTTTAATTTGTAATGATGACATTGTTTCCGAAACACACTCGTCTTTGAATGTACTTTATGTGTAGGTAATTGCGTGTTGCTTAAAAATATCTTAGCCTGACGATCCGCGATGAATGAACAGAAGCCCTAACCAAATTTCAAGTTGTGCAATACCTGATACAGGAGGTTAAACATTAAAAAAAAAAGTTTATCTTCAAATTACGAACACGAAACGACCAATTTAAATGCAAGCTAAATAACTTTTCCATTGTTCAGGTTGATGATTACAAGTGCCTCTGAGTGATCCTACATTAGAACCTGAATTGCCCGACCCATATACAAAATACGTCCTACAAGAAAATACGTCCATATACAAAATACGACTACAAGAAACAGATTTTCTCGGCACAATCTAGAATACGGTACTCCAAATGTGAAAATATTTGCCTACAATTCACTCGCTAAACATAAAATAAGATATTATAGTATAACTCGGGACCCTCATACTAAATCTAATTTTTTATTGAAACGAGCTCAAACACATGCTGCAAAGTTTATTTTGGAAACTTTAGAAAACCTGATTCGCCTTCCGTGTTGGTGGAAACCAACAAAATGTAAACTTTCGAGCACCTTAGACGAATAGCCCGTCTAAAATGTTGCCACTCTTTTTACCTAAAAAAATTTGTGTTTGGATTCAGATTATTCTTTAAAGCTGATTTTCACAAGACGAACTAGGCATCATCATCGTCAGCCCTTAACACCATACATCGCACGCACTAGCCTGTTTAATGTTCTGTTTTTTTTCATGGCACCATTGAGCCTTGGAATTTTCTCCCATGTTGGGTTATTTCATCTTCATATTTTGCTTTATCATTCGATCACTTATTCCACAATTGTCTAGGGCGTCGTTTTAGATTTATGTTTGCATTTTGAATTGTTTCGTTAGATAAATTTGGCGTCCATATAGTTCGGTATCGTGCTTCTTTACTTGAGAATTCGTTCTACAGCTCGAATTGTTGTATTCTATCGCCTATCGCTTTCTTGGCCTATCTGTTGATTTTGTTGTCTTGTTCCTTCCTCTTTTTAATGCGGGTGTTTATGAGAGTACTCTCTTCATCCTTCTTGTGCCGCTTGTGGTCTGCAGTATTAAAATAAATAAAAAAAAACACAATGGTTACTCGATTTATAGATTATTTTAGTATGTTTAAGATTAGAATTAACAAGTAAAAATTAACATCGTGTTCTTTTTTTTTGCTACCACTAAAACATAAATTTAGCTTTTTTATTTTTATGCCATAACATAAAATTAATTTTGGAAAGTCGTTTAAACTTTAATGTTGTGACGGTAGTGAATTTTACTCTTCTAATACCGACGGCCCCCCTGCGGCGTATTAGCGGGGTCGTGATACTTATTCGAGAGAATCGATTTGGACAGCGACGGGAAGAGGCTGATATTTCCAGGTCAGTGTTCACGTTTCCGGCCCAAGTTCCTCAATTCAGTGTACGTGAATAATGATCGGACGCAGGTTACTGCCGCCTTTTCGCTGAATTGCCACTGTTTCGGGGAACTGGAGAAGAGGCGCCTTGGACGGCTGCTAGTCAGTGCTGCTGGTGGCCAAAAAGGGCAGCGCAGGTAACGCCACCAAATGATTTGGTACGAGCGACGCGTAGGACTTCAACGGGACCCTCGGCCATTCGAACTGGAGATCGGTTCCAATGATATCGCTCGTGGACCGTCTCCTAGCTGCAAAACGTCCCGGCAATATTACGCGGCCTGTCGAACAAAGCTCTATTACCCGTTTTATGAAACACTTGGAAACGACCGGCGCGTTGCTGGTAGACTTCATTTTGACAAGACATCGACTTACACGAAGGCGTGCCTGTACGGAATCTCATGCACAAAGCTAATTTAATTTATATATGTGCAAGCAGGTGCGTAATTCTCACATAATCCGATTAAACTGAAAAAGGGGTGGTGACCTTATTTGCAGACGAAACGCAGGACACACGTATTTGTTAAAGTAAATGCGCCTAAACGCCCCGGTAAAACCATGCACTGCAACACTTTGTCACCAGAATACGGCAGACGGCAAAAGTAGACACATTTTTTCGCTTAAAACAGAAACCTCGCGTGCCAAAGCCTCAAGAATACCTACTGTCAGAACTTCCACAGCTCATTTTCCAGTTGGTCGGCTATTCATTCCGGCAGCGTCCTCAGCAATTCGAAACAAAAGTTGATACCGCCGGTGTTGTAACCCAGCTCTGTCTAAATATTCCCAGAGAACCTATCATGTTAGGGCGAGCAAGAGTCTGTAGAAGCGATGGCACTCACTACTTTGCGTGCGTACACGCAATCTGAAAGCTCGCGACACCAGGAAATAGAAGGTGCGTGCAACAACACATACCACAAAAACGTGATCATTAGTTTTTCTGGAGGTATACAGTTGGGAAAAATGTGCGTCGCGGTGACAGTCCCAGCGTAGTAACCTGTGTTTAATGGGCAGGACGCTTTAACCGTACCTCCAGCCAGTGTCGCCCCCCCCCCTCCCACACACACACACGCACACGCGTACACCACCGAGCACGTCGGCCGACAGCAGATTTCCCCACGCTACTTGAGCACTTCGCTCCAGGTGTTGGGAAGACACGTTGGCAGCCAAGAGAGCTCCCCATCACCTCGATATCGGTGCGTCACGGACGCTGGCGCCTGGTACCCGGCGCTGACTTACCTGGCGTGATATGGCTACAAGCGAGGGGTTCTCGGGTACCACGACCAAAATTTACGAGCCCGCAGGGGACGAGGGGACGGCGCAGGTGTCCCAACTGAAGCAGTCCGATACTGCTCCTTACATAGTTAGAATCCTCAAGGCGGCTCAAAACACCCTTCAAAGCCAGAAGCCGCGAGAAAGTAGCCAGGCACGGCATGCACCGCAAATAATCTAGACCTAAGACAAAACAGAGCTCAGACTGAGGTCTTCCTGGGCGCGCGCCCCGTGTGATGGAAAAAAAGCTTCAGTAAGATGGCTGTTTCCTAAAAGCTTGCTGGGCATGCCTCTGTGCAAAATGTTAAGCATATTTACAAAATGTGTAAAGAAACCAAACGCTTCCAAAATGTTAAAACGACAGCGATGGTTGCTCCGATCAAAAGCACTTTATTGATCGAGTGAGATAAATGCACCAGCCATCTGGTCATGTAG
This sequence comes from Ixodes persulcatus, assembly GCA_013358835.2. NCBI lineage: Eukaryota > Metazoa > Arthropoda > Arachnida > Ixodida > Ixodidae > Ixodes > Ixodes persulcatus. The sequence continues at coordinate 867,935 of JABSTQ010010796.1, read as the reverse complement.
AAATATACGCCAACTGATGCCTCGTCAGTGACAGGGAAGAAAAACGTGATGAGCCCTGGAACGCTGCACGTTTAAAACCGGCTGATGATCTCTGGCAAAATATGGCGAGGCCTTTTGCTTAAAAGTGTAGCGAAGAGTTTGTAACATACGTTTAGTAATGTTATGGGCCGTCATACTCGGGGGTCAGACAACCGATCGGAACTCGTTGGAATCAAAATTTTTTTCGCTTGCTTGATGGAAGCGTGCACGCAGCCAGTATTGAAAATGTTTTAAGAGCTTTTACAAGCGCGTTCCTCAGGACGTTTTAACTGGGACGCCAAGGATGTGGCCAAAAAACTACCGCACGGCGGAAGGCAAGGAACTCATATCCTCGTACTGCTCAGAAGCGAGCAGACAAGAAAAATAGCTGCTCCGATAGACGTCCTCGACGTCCGTCTGCCTAGAGGACTCGCGGCCGCCCGGCAAGGTAATCCCCGTCAACCGGACACGCGGAGGAAGCGTGTCGAGGCGTGTCGACGGGCGGCCGGCAACGTACTAAGTACGTATACATATGCATGTCGCCGGCGAGTGTGAAGCCGCGACAGGAGTACGCAGTCGTAGCCTTCCCAAGTGAAGCGTACAACTGCGGGCACAAGACATTATCGCGTGCGTCACTTTCATGACGTTTCTCCCTTAGAGATCATTCTCCGTTAAGGAAGCTTCATAGATGGCGCTGGTCATTCCCAGGTCGCGCTCTGCTCAATTTCTTTTTCTCTCGCGTTGTTAAGCGAGTAGTGAGTACCAAATACCTGGTGATATTTTTTTGTATCCGAAACAGAATTAAAAAAAATTCAAATTGATAGCTTAATGTCGTCTTCGCTGGGTGTTTTTAGAGTTCGGCGGAGATTATAAGAACTTAATGCCACCACAGTTTGTTAAATGCTTAAATAAAATTCGTTAATTATCTTCTATTCGTAAAAATAAACAAATGGTTTAAATTAAAAGCTTGCTGAGCATGATCGAAAACAAATAAATTCGTAAATTTTAGAACGAGATGACACGAGTGGCACCAAAGTTACCACTCGTGCAGCGGGATGCTTAGATATCATCCGCGTTTCGGCACCTCTAGCTTTGAGGAAGGCTCCCAGTGCCATCGAACTGAGAGCCTTTCTTTTTGATCTAAGCGTTGTATGGCTATGGAAACTCGTATGGCTATGGAAACTCAATCAACCACTATAAGTCTTTATCTTCGAGGATCTACAAAATAATATGATTTTCGAGACTTTTTCTGCTTCCGTGAAATGTCCTTGGTCGCAGTTGTGAACACCAGTCGGTCGGCGTGAGGAGGGTGAAGACGGGAAAAGAACGCGGCGAATTCTAAGCGCTGACATTGATGTGCCCTACAGAAAGAACGAGAAAGACAGCGACGGGGCAAGAGCAGAACAATAAAGCAGACGAGATGGCATGTTCCTTTGGCCACGACGAGTTCAAGTTGCTCGATCGCTTTTAAAGTTTATTTTTATACAATACGCGATTCCTATATTTTATTTTCAAGTAAGTTAGAAAATGACTAGGCACAAATCTTAAAGAGAATTTTTTTCCTTTTTTTTTTTAAATACGTATACAGGTGTTAGCAGCGATATGGACCCGTCGGGATCACCAACTGGAAACACTGATGTCCGCGTCTATCCCCCCCCCCCCCCCCCCCCCCCCAAGCTGCGAGGCGGCCCGAATGGAACAGACCATTCTCTCTAGATTATTAGATTAACTCTATGATCGGTGCTCGGGTACGCGGTCTTCCTTCGCAGACCTGTGAACTGTATAGCCGATTCAGGAGGCAGGGCAATACTGGTCGGTCGGCGCTTGGGGACGCGCAAGGCCTTATTCATGTGAAACGCTACGATATATGATATATCTCGTATTTTCCTACCATTGCAGTATAATCAATCGCATGTACACATCTGTGACTTTGGAATTCCAAGATCATATATAACTCGTGTTGCCATTTGCACTTGTTTTGAATGCCCGTGTAACTTCTTAGTGAACATATTTGTTGTGTCTTGATAATTAATTCATTCGGTTTATTGTGTGTCGCTTAGTTGTATAAGATCACCTCATGTTCATATACTGGTTTTCTGTTCAATTGATTTTGTGATTAGCAAATAAGTAGGTTCATTTTCAAACTAGTGTTTTTCATTGCATTAATTCTGTTACATCAAAATAAAACCGTTAGGCCGTAACACAGCTTACCAGTTTTGTTCTTGGCTCCGCTAATTCGGAAGTGCAAAGTTGTATTTTAATCATGATGCTTTCGTATACAAGATTTATGATTATGAAGTTCGATATAAACAAACCATGACGCAGTTTGTATACGAAAGAACGTCATCAGCAGTTCTTTACTGCCATTCAGCGGAATCGATTATTGAAGAGTAATATACGGAGCTAACATAACAGGTAATATGGCATTTTGTTAGTAAACTGCAAATGAAAATACTCCAAATCTTCGAATGTGTCCTTAGAGCCAACTGTGCCTTTAAGAAAAAAGAAGCTCCATTATTCGTCTTCCTTTAATTACTTAACTAAATAAAATCGTCGAAAAACAACTCCATGACCATGCAGATGGACACTCAGCTACAACTCGGTCGCTTCTTTTAGCTCAACGCGACACCATCAAAATCCACTCAACATTTACTTTCATCGAATTTTTGTTTTCTCTTAAAATATCACTTGATGAATACTTCTGTTTGGACCCGAGCATACGTAGACTGAAACACAAAACACAATCGTCCGCACGCTATCCCACAGCAAATGTCACGCTTCTAAGCTTATTGATTAACTCTATGATCGGTGCTCGGGTACGCGGTCTTCCTTCGCAGACCTGTGAACTGTATAGCCGATTCAGGAGGCAGGGCAATACTGGTCGGTCGGCGCTTGGGGACGCGCAAGGCCTTATTCATGTGAAACGCTACGATATATGATATAGCTCGTATTTTCCTACCATCGGAGTATAATCAATCCCATGTGCACATTTGTGAGTTTTGTATTCCAAGATCAAATATAAGTCGTGCTTCATTTGCACTTGTTTTGATCGCCCGTGTAACTTCTGAGTGAATATATTTGTGTTGTGTCTTGACATTTAATTCACACGGTTTATTGTGTGTTGCTTAGTTGTATAAGTTCACCTCATGTTCATATATTGGTTTTCTGTTCACTTGATTTTGATTAGAAAATAAGTATGTTTATTTTCCAACTAGTGTTTTTAAGTGCATTAATTCTGTTACATCAAAATAAAACCGTTAGGCCGTAACACAGCTTACCAGTTTTGTTCTTGGCTCCGCTAATTTGGAAGTGCAAAGTTGTATTTTAATCCTTATGCTTTCGTATACAAGATTTATGATTATGAATTTCGATATAAACAAACCATGACAGTTTGTATACGAAAGGACGTGATCGGCAGTTTTTTACTGCCATTCAGTGGAATCGATTATTGAAGAGTAATATTATACGAAGCTAACATACCAGGTAATATGGGCATTTTGTTAGTAAACTGCAAATGAAAATACTCAAGATCTTCGAATGTGACCTTTGAGCCAACTGTGCCTTTAAGAAAAACGAAGCTCTATTATTCGTCTTCCTTTATTACTTAACTAAATAAAATAGTCGAAAAACAACTCCGTGACTATGCAGATAGACACTCAGCTACAACTCGGTCGCTTCTTTAAGCTCAACCCAACACCATCAAAATCTACTCAACATTTACTTTCATCTATTTTTTTTCTCTTAAAATATCACTCGATGAATACTTCTGTTCGAACACGAGGATACGTAGACTGATACACAAAACACAATCGTCCGCACGCTATCCCACAGCAAACGTCACGCTTCTAAGCTTATTGATTGGGTCAATAAGTGAATACGCGTGATTTTTTTTATTTATGAAGAATTATCAAACACAAACGGAAGCTGCCCCTTATCTGTAAAATACGATCCTTGTGTATATTTAAAGGATAATATACAATTAGCGGTGAACCTTAAAGAGAAAAACGTGAGTACATTTGCTAAGTAAATATCAGGGCCGTCCGTTATAACCTAAAAATATTTTTTTAACGTTTTCGTTTAAAAGCACAGTCACATGGGGCTTACTATATCTTCGTTAAACGAGGGCACAATCGACTTCGAAGTGAATGTACTGTAGTTGTTGCGATGATTCTATATTTTTTTTCACATCTCATCAGTGTGCAAAAGTTTCTTTTAAAAATTGGGCTAATGTATTGTTGAAATATTATTTTACTCTTTTTGATAGACTTTTTTAACGTTTTCTTAAGCGAACGGTAAACAATAAATATTTAGGTGTCGTTAAAAGTTGTTAGGACTTTTACGATGAGCACATTTAAAAGTATGGTAGGAGAGTACAAGTGAGGGAAAACTGAGCTGGCGATTCTGCTGAAACAAAGTAGCTCATAATCAATGGAGGTTGTTTGACTCATAGGTTAGCTTTTACAATATTCTTTTCAAACCTGCAATAGATGAAACAAAAGTTTCAGCGGATATAGGGAAAGCCGGTCCTGCTTTCATCTTTCCCGCAATCGAGAGTCCATTGCGACTCGTGGTGTTCCGTTGCGCTTCAATTCAAAGCCGCTTCCATTATCCTGACATTTAGGGAAAGGGTAAAGAAAACCTATCAAAAAAAAAAAAAAAACACTCCCGCTTGCATTAGCGCGGCAGCGAACGTGCATATGTCCGCGGGGCGGCGCTGGGATTTCGGTTGATCCAATTTAGCCTCCCTGATCGGATGAGGGCTGTCATCGGAGCTAATCCGGAGATTTCGGCGGGACGCTGCCGAAGGGAGAGAGAGCACCTGGTCGATAGACCCAAGCCTCCTAATAGCCACACTCGGAACCTACGCAAAGCACGAGTGAGATGCAGGCTGTCGTACAGATGGAATTGTTTGATGCGTTTGCACTGTCCGGGAAGACTGTAAGGGGACGAACAGGTGATCCAATGTACACCTAGGTAGCACAGGTTTTGGGCCAAAATTTTGTTTTCGTCTGGTCATTTATGGCACTAAAATCTCTACAAATCCAACATATACCCATACTTGCTATTTGTTTTTGCCAGGATTAGGTATATTGACCCTAAACTGCCAAACAAAGGCCAGAGTTTGGCTTTGCTTACTGCCATCTTGATTGATTACACGAGACTGGGACGAAAACTTGGAAACACCAACCTGTCGCTCTCTACCCTATTCGGTTATCATCTGGATTCTCCGGGCCTCAGATCCCGAGGAAATGCCCGAATTGGGCTTAAATATTTTATCGATAGCTGAGACACCAGAAGGTCTTTGGGGCTGACTAACTTCTGCCTGCATAACCCCACAACACAATTAAGTGTAAACCGCATGTGAGCGCATTGCCGAGAGACGAAACAAGCGACGGCCGCCAGCTCCGCTCACGCTGAGTCAGTCGCTCGACGAGGCCAAACGCATAAAAGCGACGGGAGCAAGCGGAATAGGCAATGAGCGAAGTTTTCTGGAAAAATTAAAAAACCGAGCGACGTGGCGAGCGACAGTGAGAAATCTCCGTCTCACGTGCCTGACTTTCGTCGCTGTCGCCGTTGCTCGTCTCTTCGCTCGCTAAATCGCTGACTTGCGGTTCAGCCTTTACTTCTCTAACATTTTTGATAGTTCGGTTGTCAGCTGACAGCTATTTGACTGAATTGTGAAACAAGAGAAAATTTCAAAATTAGGTTGCACTTCTGGTTGTTTCGCTGATACTCGTCATTTTTGGGTCACGAATGACGCTCAATCAGTTATGTGGAGAACAAGAGGAAGCTATATAAAAGTAAGAAAACAGTACTGTAGCTATAGCACCTTGAAGCAAACCCTCATTAAGTTCAGGTCAGGCCACTGGCCTTTAGGATTACCGAATTAAGTCGGCCCAGGCAAGGCATTTTTTCTGCGTGCTGCCTCGGGAAATTGGGGGAGTTCACATATGAAACACAATTGCTTGATGATAGTGCAATTAATGTTAAAGTTCAGGCGAGCTGGACAAAAACAATGATACTTATCCCTGAAGAGAGGCAACAAGGGGGACAAAAAAATAAAATAAATCCTCAAACGCAGCTATGTGACTGGTACGCGACCGAAAAATTCTGCCTTGTCGTGGTATGGAACCAGGGACCTCTCTAGTTTCAGTGGAGCGCTCTACCAATTTAGCTAACCATGTCCTAGATGTGGGAGAGCAAATGGACTTTATCAGTTGCCACAAGACTAACACGAAGAAGAGGATACGACCTAAATTTTAAGGGTATGATGATAATGCAATTAATAAAAAGGTGCAAGCGAGCTGGACGATAATGACGATAATAATCCGTGAAGAAGGGGGAACAAGAGAGACTGAGGACAAACACAAATTTCCAAACACAGCTAGGTGACTCGTGCGGTTCCGAAAAAAATCTCCTTGGTCCTGGTATCGAACCAGAGACCTCGCCATGTCAAATGGAGCGCTTTACTAACTGAGCTCACCAGGAGTTAGACGTCAGTAGAGCAAAGGTGGTTTATCAGCTGCCACCAGTTGAAGACCAACAAGGGTGAGCGGTCAGCATCTGAAAGTCAGAGAGATAATGCAATTATTGCAAAGGTGCAAGTGAGCTGGACAAGAATGAAGATTATAATTTCCGTAGAAAGGGAAAAGGGGACAAAGGACAAAAACACTCTCCAAACACAGCTAGGTGACTTGTGCGCTACCGAAAAACTCCGCCTGGTCGTGGTATCGAACAAGGGACCTCTCCATTTCCAGTGGAGCGCTCTACCAACTGAGCTAACCAGGAGTATTTTTTTATTGCCAGTTAGATTCATTATCAACACAGAAAGATACACTGGACGACGTTCTGAGTACACCTCCGTTGAGTTTAGGCTGACATGAAAAAATAACAGGACCTTCTCTCAGATAGCGCGTCTAGGACAGGCAACTGATCGGGGTCAACCTCTAGGCCTTATACGTCTAGTTAAGCTGCCGAATACTTTATGTAATGTACTGGCACACTGCTAGAACGTCCATGTCAACATGTCGCACTGCAATGCGGCACTTCCATATGCTGTGCAGCGCAAGAATCATAATTAAACCATATGGCACACAATCTGTATTATCTATCAGTAGAATCCGCATTCCGTGCGCGATGAAGGGAAGCTATTTCTGAAGAGTACACTGCAAGACATCCCAGTAAAGACAGCCTCCCAGCAATAGAGGAAGACATGGTCTATGGTCTAGGGCTGGTTGCACAAGAAACGATTCACGGTTCAGGGCAAAAACACGCTCTTCTCATGTAGTTACGTTTTAACGGGAATAGGGCCGCTATGAAGTTGAAAAAACAAAAGGTTTTTGTGTTCGTAGGGACCATAATTTTCCTCACTCGACTAAGTGCAACGTTACCAGGTTGTGCACAGTAAAACGTACAATAGCTGGGGGCCGGACAAGACAGTTCGAATCAAATCTTTCGTCAATCTTTTCCGCGAAACATTGCCCAGATATTCCAGGGAAAACCTCGCGTCTAGGAGTTCGTAAGCAGCGACTACTTCTTTTAAGAAGCGCTCTGGGGTCCAAGAGCTAACCAAGATTTAGACGACAATGCTTGTCTATTGTCCCTCTTGTTCCCCTTCAACAGGGGTTATTATCGTCATACTTGCCCAGCTCGCTTTGCCTTTGCATTAATCGCGTTATCATCATAACCTTATAATGCAGGCCGTTAACTTTCGATGGTGTTAGACTGGTGTCAACTCATACAAGCCCCGTTTGGTCTATACTGATGTCTAACTGCTGGTTAGCTCATTTGATATAACGCTCCACTGGAAATGAAAAGGTCCCTGATTCGATGACCAGATTGTTTAAACCGTGCACCAGTAACATAGCTGTGTTTTGAGATTTGTGTTTACACTTGGTACCCCTTGGTCGCCTTTTCCAGGGATTATTATCGTTAGAACTGTTTGCTTGTGCGGGGTTTTACGCCACTAGTTGTGTGTATTTGAGATGCTAAGTTATATTGATTCCTGTGTAATTAATGTGAGCTGTGAAATAATTGATTGGGGGCATTTGAAATCCAGTGATAGAATATCAGTGTATATTTTGCGCGGCTGTTATTTACATCTCAGTTCTCGTAATTCCTTCTGATTAGTCGTATCACGTTCAATGCATATTATAACGAGATTGTACGGCAATTGCCACAATAATTTAAGTTTATAAATATCTGCCTACTGTAAAAAATGAGGAAGGTAAATATGGGGCCTCACATCAATTAATGTTAGGAACTTCTTTCCCGCTGCTGAGTGCGACGACAAAGAAAAGTTAATGACGCAAGTTGATAATATCAGTAATATCGGAGCTTGATATTGCGATATTTAAATAATATCATCGTCACACCCTAAAAAAAACTATTTTTTTTTGCGGTCAAATGGTAGTTTTTGTGACTTGTCCCGCTTTAACGTGTTGGATAAATAAGTTGTTCAGCCAGGTTGGGTGCGTCAGGATATGAACAAAATAGCACAAACAGGTCCTAAAAATTCTTACCAAACGATAAATCCTCTGCTAAAAAATGTGGCGTAGCTCCGGGGGATACTTCTTTTTACCGGATTTAATGTTGAAATCAGACTTGCATAAGTGTAATGTTTTTTTTTTCTTCTCTTTTTTTAGGACGGTTAGAATCATAGGTAGAGCTACGACCATGAAGTGATTATCGGAAAAAGTAGTGCATCTCTTCTTTATGTATAGTGACTGGTTCATTGAGTCGTTTTCGAGTGACTGAAATCCAAATAGACACAGTTCACTCCTCATTGTCAAATTGACGCCTAATTATGCAGTCCTTTGTGCCTTCCGAGAGATAAAAGTGCTTTAATAAAACACGGCTCCTAGATTAGGCGTAACGGTAAAAAAAAAAACTAAATTGAGCAATCAATGTGCCATTCACACCTTTTCTCCGTTTAACACTATGTCGGATCGCAGCAGACGCTAAAATACGATGAAGCCTATACCAAAGCCTCCTAACGTGCATCTTCATGGCGCTCGAGGTCTTTCTGCGCTTTCTATACCGTGACACCAACCACGAGCAATAATTACGTCAAGCTTAGGCGTTCATGTTTGTGCCTGGTTGGGTTACCCGCCAATGTCAAACCAACAAATGCGACGAGCGCAGTTATAACGAAGCCTTGACGCAACTGGACTGGCTATATCATGTCGTTGCGTCGAACTCGCTCGGACTTCGTGTCAAGCGGAGGAAACAAAGTCGGAATTCGTTTCAGCTTAAGTCCGGACGCAGCCGACATTATGAGCTAAAGGGACCAACCAATCAACGTCAATAGCGTGGGTCACTGGGCCTTCTATTTTTAGGATTGTTTCAGCGATGACACAGCACTTACGGAAACATGACGAACGCCATCGCGGTGCTATTTTGACGATGTCTGACTGTTTCCATCAGCTCGTAGCGTCGGCTGCGGCCGGAATAAAGGTAAAAGGAATTAATGTACAAGGTACAGAAGGTAAAGATAATGAGAGATGTCACCTGACGTCAGTTGAGAAATGACGCACACAATCTGTGGCGTTCCACGGAGGAAATAAATGTGAGAAATTCCACGTCCAGAAATGAGAGAATATGTTTTTATGAACCATGCCCAGGCAGCACACGAACCTTGGTCTGACATTGGCCTAACATTGGCCAAGACTGGCCTCAATATCGGAGAATATTGGAAGCGCTACCCTATCCAACGCTGGCCCAGTCATTGGTGTCAATGTTGGGCCACTGATTAGCCATCGTTCCAGCCAATGTCGGCATCATCATTGGTGCCAATGTTGGGCCATTGCTAAACCATGGTTCCAGCCAATGGTGGTCCCACATTGGCAAAGACCGGCGTAATATTAGACAACACTGGAAGCGCGACCTGGTCCAATGTTGGCCGTCATTGGTGCTGATTTTTGGCTATCGCTGCACTCGCCCAGCTGTTTGCAAGTGCACTCGCTAAGTTGTTTGGAAAAAGGAAGGTACACAAACACAAGGAATTGTTTTGAAATCTAAAAGTTTATTACACACAGCCTATTCTGTTGACAAGTACAAACTAAGCAGTTCGTAATTTGTGAAGAGGTGCTACTAAGCTGTTATACGACTGAGAGGATTGCAAAGCTAACAAAAACCGGTGTAATTCTTGGGTAGTGTCCAGTCTCCCGGCAGCTGGCAGACTTTTTGCCCCGAAATTCTACCGGTAGTGGCCCCCGCATTGGCGGTGCAATCCGTTCATCGACCGACACTTCATCGACAGATGGTTTCATCAACCATGCGATGTTTCATAAAAAAAAAAATCAAAATAGCCTTTTTTTTTGCAATGAATTGCTGCAGACTTAACATGAAGCGGCGTGAAAGGGTGGGTGGTTACTGTGAGCACGCACCTCAGGATACACCGCCGTTTGAAATGCCCCTACAGCGTGCAATTCGCGTAACGAATGTCGAGGAAACCTTGCGCCTCAGGAATACACGCGCGAGGAAATGCCCCTAATGCGACGAAATGTCCCTACAGCGTGCAATCCGCGCAATGAATGTCGATGTAACGTGAATGTCGACGAGACGTGTATTCACGAAAAGGTGGCCACAAAACGAGTTTTCGCGAAACGCAGAGATAATAACAAAGTCAGCCTTCTACCTGCAGTTGTGACATTATTTCAGACAGATAATGGCAGGTAACTGTCGGTAAGATTGCGAGGGAATTATTCTCCCGGCTGCCAGGAGATAGGCACTGCCTAATTCTAGAGGTTATCGGGAAGAGTACCCGTAGAAGAACGGCCAGTTCTCGCCAAGTAGGTTGCAGTGCACTTACGCTGAATACACCGGGCTTGAACGATGTAATTCGAAGTATGCCGGCACAGGCACTGCTGAACAACCACTCAAACACAAAAACAAGAAGGAAGGGATCCGTGAAGATTCAACACGATGTAGCACACGCTGCCATTTGCCGAACCGAACACTAAACAATTCACAAGAATGTCTTGTGATCCGGCCAACTCGTCGAAAGCCAACTCGTCGACGGCCAACTTGTCGACGGCCAATTCGTCGAATAGGCCAATTCGTAATAGGGCAATTCGTCGAAGGGCAACTTGCCGAAAGGGGCAATCTGTCGAAGGGCGATTCGTCGAATGGGTTGAATGACGGTCCGAGGTAAAAGTTTCTTGTTATCTTTTGACCTAAATTTTTATTTAAGCTTGGACTAGGGGCAGCGCCCTTTGTAGGTGACAAGAAGAAAATAAAAATCACAAAAGGACGAAGACAGGACAGTACCTTGAGACAAGTTGAGAAATGTTCACTTCGGAATCGACCTTTCGTTTGTTTTCTTTATTACTTTTACTATAATCCGCCGCAGACTGTCGCCTCGAAGCGGCGTGAACGGATGAGCCGGGTAGGTAAACACGCGCCCCACTGATAGACGGGCGACGTAGTGATCGTCCCCGCCATCTGCACCGTGAAAGCGGAGAAATCTGCAAGTTGTTATCTTCGACAGAAAAGAGCACACTGTATTCTATTAATCGTGCGGCGATATTACGCATTACTATAGGGCAGGATGTGCTTTAAAATTTCACGACAAAAATTGTATATTATGACCTTGAAACAGCGGCGACCATTTGGCCTCTTCGACAAGTTTTCCTTCGACGAGTTGCCCTATGACAAATTGGCCTATTCGACGAACGGGCCGCCGACGAGTTGGCCGTCGACGAGTTGGCTTTCGACGAAATGGCCTAGACCCGAATGTCTTGGGCTTTTTTTTAATAAATCGATACGGGTAGGACTTTTCGAACGAGATACCAATCACTACAGAAGCGAAATCCACAGCAGGCCCGCAGACCCCATCACACGCGAAACTAGGTCCGGTCTTCGCAGGCATTCCGGGTTTTTCAACGGCTAATGCGTCATCCGTCAAACCACGTGATCACGCTCCTGCCGTTACCCGCGCACACAGAGCGGATTCAAGCGATAAAAAGTATACGGTTCATAGGTCCGGCGAGTACGCACCGTCCACCACGCCTTCAGCTTAGGGAGAGAGAGAAAAAAAGAGAAGGAGTAGAAAGGAAGCAGCCCAGATCGGGGGTGCGCTTACAAAAGCTAATCTTCAAGGGCATCTAAACAATGAACACAACGAGAGGATTTGTCACTTGTACCCAAGGTTGATGGTGCAGTGGATGTTATGCGTGGCCTTGGGCGTAAGGCAGGTTGCGTGCTCTGCCTTATCACCAGCTTCGAGACTGTAGTCACTTGACCCTAACCGGAGACACGATTGGCCTAAAACACGCATAGCGTCTACCCTGCTGTCATTGCCGATTGAACAGGACAGCTCTTTGAAGGCCAGCTTTTGAACTTCTAAAGAAGCTGTCCAGCCCAAATGTGATTCTAAACGGGGCAAGTTTGAAGACACTATGTATTACGTCATATAACCCACATTATAATTTAGAATGAAGACCTAAGCGCGACTATTTTTTGCGCACGATGCCCACAAATAAATACAGTATATAAATAAATATATATCTATTTTTATCAATAAATTTAAAATTATTTGTACACTGCTAGGTCCACGTTTTTATACTTCAATTTTTTTTACGAAAGAGTTATACATAAACGACACCACGGACAGTATATCGTCCGACTTTCAACACACGATGAATCGCCGACGCTCGCAGACAGACTGTTACGAAGCTGCTGCGAACGGTTTCTGAAATATGCTGCATAGGGTACGCCGGGCGCAACGGCTTCGCGACCATTCGAAGGGAAAAGGATCCGCTACGACAAAGTAGCGTCTTGCAACTTCAGTAAGTTAACGAGGCTCGAGAGTCCCACGCTCACATTTCCGCAGAGCGAGCGCGGCCGGCCAGATGGAGGCGCAGTATGCTCTCGCGTAACTATTGCTACGTCGTTGCTCTGCCTACACTGATGACATGTGCACTGGCAGTCAAAGCAGGCCTCTCCAGATTTCGTTCGAGTCCAATAGACAAATTTATAGCGTGATAGACTCGTAAAACTGAGAGTAGAAGTCCCTTCGGTTACGGTGTAAGCGGCGGCTTCATGTTTGTTGACACCTGCGTCGATCTTGACGAAATATGCACAAAAAACATTAAATATAAAAAATAGAGCATGCAGAAAGAAATACAAACATGGCAGGGGCACGGACAAAGTAGAAGACGTTAACGCTACGTAATATATATACATACAAAATACACTGGAAAAGACTAAAGGGATTAAATCTAAAAAAAACGAAATTAAGTTGTCAACGCCGAGGTAAGGCAATGCGAAGGGAGAGCAGCCGGCAAAAAAAAAAAACTGCTATAGTCCTATAGGTAGGGTTCCGTGTTTTCGGAGTTTAATTTTCGTCAAATTCGGAGGGTGTTTTTTCTGAGTTTATTTTTCGCCAAAGATTCGGAGCTTATCGGAGTTTATATTTGTTTGATTCCCAATTCACCGAAATTTGGAGATTAATTTCGCAGTGTTTCCTATTAAAAATAATAAATAATAACCGGATGCAAACGTATGCCAAAATAAAAAATAAAACGCGCTTGTATCAATTAAGATTTCTTCAGTTGAATTTGGCGTTGGTGTCATCGGCAATGCTAATTTGTCCCACGACAAAAGTCGCACACAAGTATGGCTTCGATAAACATCGATACCTTAAAATCAATAAACTGCCGGAAGTAGCCGCAAGGAAGCTCGTAGTCATCCCATCAATCTATTCCGCGGCCGCGCGAGGTGGAGTGGTTAAGGATGTAATAGAGAAGTTTCAACTGCCCCTCTTCCCTATTTTATACAATCTCTATGGTCCATAGCTTTCACTGTTACAGAAACATACCCTCTCCTTTTTCTAAATCCCAAATCCTATGGCGCAAACTGGAAACCAAAAGAGTGACTTTTGTCGTGACACGAATGATACGATGACAGCTGTTTCCCTGAACCGTAAGACCCCCTTTTGACAACGGTCCGAGGCTTGAAAGATAATTATGGTGTCATTTTGCCAGGACCATTGATACTGCGCTGCTCAAATTGTAAAAACAAAAATTACTTTTTTTAAAAATTTTTGCTGTTTTTTTTTTTTTTTTGGGGGGGGGGGGTGGGGGGGGGGGGCATGGGCACATAACAATTCGGAGTTTATCGGATAAATCTGAATTGACAAAAAGTTTACCGGCGGGTGTTCTTCGGAGTTTTTTGGATTTATCCGAAAACACGGAGCCCTGCCTATAGGCAGCTAAGGATGTATTGTGACCGCAGATATAAAGCACCGGCGACGTACGCCCCATGAAGTTGGCTAAAAAAATTCTCACTCCGAGTGAGCGTATGAATGACTCTTTTCCACTTTCCTACCTCTGCAATGCAAAGAAGAGGGTCGCGGGTCTATAGCCTAAGCGACACAAATACCGATAAGCCATTGGCAATGGCAGTACAATATTGACTAGCCTATACCAAGACAGCACCGATATTAGAAAAATCTTGGCTTTGAAAGTTTAATATTCACCAGCTTAAGCCAGCGTATATTCAATATCGGAAAGCCATTGGCTCTGACAGTCCAATATTGTACAGGTTCTGACGGCATATATCCAATATCAGAAAGCCAGTTGCTCCAACAGTCCGATATTGAACAACTTATGCCGGCGTATACCCAATATGGGAAAGCAGTTGGCTTTGACATTCCAATGTTGACCAGCCTATGCCAACGTATCACCAGTATTGGAAATTAATTGGCCTTGATAATCCATTATTGTCCAATGTGATTCGAATATTGGGAAACATGTGGCTCAGTTGGGTCATTGTTGGGCCATTCTTGCCACATGGAATCCAATGTTGGCCTAATACTGTGTGCTGCCTGGGTAGGTCACACCACACGTCTGTCAAGAGTGGAAACGTTACAGAAATATAGAGAGGGAAATATAGGTTAGCCCAACAAGATGCCCCCGCAGGTACAAACTTCCGCGAATATGACTTCATGCGAATTGTTTATTTAATTTCTAACCTTAGCGTTCATACTTTAGTGAGGCGAAATCCGACACCACCAACAAGAAAGAAATGAAAGACTTCAAACACAATCCAAACACGGGCGAATGGCACCAGAATATTCCAGGCAAAGTTATCAAGTTTCGCTTAGGACGTACAAAATTGACGGTACAACATTAAAAAAAAAAAAAAAGAACTTGGGGCAGTCTTTGAAATAATTTAGGACAGAGACAATACTTCTAAACGCAAGTCAACCTCAGCGAAACCGTTACTATCGCAAACTCAGAAATGTTTTGATCAAAAACGTTAACGTGTAAGCAAACCATTTGCTCCAAATCCTGGAGATGATCATCAAATATAAAAAAGAACTCCGAACACCAACAAATTGCGCTAACACCTGGCATAAAACGACACAGTAATAAGATATACCCTCACCCATCCTCTAAAAAAAACGTTATTTAGCTTAGTTTGTAGCAGCCAAAATATAAGCTCAATTTCACTAATCCATGAGCAAACGATGAACTGAGCTCTGGGAACGCGTGCACACCCGAAAGGTAACCGCATTCTGTCGAACCAATGGCCCGAATCTCGAGGTTTATTGAGGTCTCTTAAGAAAAACGTGGTAACTTCGGCCCCATCCAAGGCGACCCCTTTTCCCTTTCTTCCTCGTCTTGGGAGCCATAGAGAGAGCCCAGATTTCAGTAGGAGGGCAACTTGAACCACGTAGGTAAGTCGGAAGTGGGCATGCGTTGCATTGTCGCGTGAAAAGATGAAGAGCGGGCGGAGATGCGCTGACGCTTCCGTACGACCAACGCTTGCGTGACCCCCTCGCAGCTCGCAAGTTGTAAATGCGGCACGGTAAACCACGCCACCCGACTCGAGTAGTTGGAAACACTTTGAAATCCGGGCACACTAAGAAAGCCAGCACCAAACGGAGGCAATGTTCCGATAAACGAGGTCATAAAACCTCAGCGACCGCTTTTTCCTCTCTCGAACCAGCTGCTATCGGCGGCCACGTTAAGCCTAGAACGTCGCTCGTGTAAGCATAGAAATAGCGCCATACGGCAAAAGGGCTCTGAATGCTTGCACTTTGCTACGCGAGGCTCTTGATAACGAGAGACTATATATTCTTTGGCCGGGATCGTAATTGGACGGGAGACGTGATTTAAGGTCCGGCGTATTCTGCGGGGAATATCTGGTGGGAGGTCGGCGGTGGTGGAGAAGGTGCCGACGGCGCACTCGCTTGGAAGGAGGTCTCGGGATAAATTTGCATTTGGGTTGCATTTGGGTTGCATTTTTTTTTTAAGTTTTTGTGTTTAAAGGAGTTGCACTGTTAGTCATTTTTCTTTTTATTTTTTTTTTTCTGACGAATGGAAAATGCTGGTTCTAGTGTGTGGGCCGCCAAACAATAGAATTTTGAAATGCGACCGGAATTAATAAAAATTCAATTCAGCGAGTCAAAAGTCAGATGCGAAATGATTTTTATTAAATAAACAGTGGGGGAGAGGAAGTTTGTCACCGATATTTTATATGAAATTAGAAAAAGACGTATCTTCCGGTATTTTTTTAACGTGTCTTGCCTACTCCGCTCTTCCTGGTGTAAGACTGTAAATATTCGGGTGTCCTTTTGCAATATTTTTACACCTTGGCGCAAAGCATTACGCTGCTACCAAAAATATGCGCTTCTTGCTAATAATATTGATTCGTATTTTTACGGGGATCGTTGTCCAATTAATCGAGAAATCAGAGTAAATCGCCATGAAAACGCGATTGCGCGAGACGCACCTCTGAATGGTCCACCCTAACTTTGCCATGACCTTAGGCGTCGTAATTGCGGTCATCCTAGAAGTCGTCTTTCTCTTCAAGGACAAACCCTACGCTTGAGCGCAGAAAGAGCGCCCCGATGAAACATGGATGTTAGTGGCTGTAGCCGTCCTAATGGCCGGAAGGGGTTGACATATTTGACGTCGTCGTGACGTCGCCCTCTCCATTGTAGTCTTACCCCTCCCACTTCTTTTATTTCCCATCGCACGATCTTATTTTTTACATTGCGTGAACATCAGGCGGCGTCGACGTTGTTGTGCCCGAAATATCAAGCGTCATCAGCGTGATATCACCGCCGGAGCGCTATGTGCAAAAGGTGCGCTTCGGACTTAATCTCTGCTCGTTGTGTGTTTCGTGCGGTGAACTGTGAGGCGACCGCGTCTACATCTGCGGTCTCGACATCGGCAGAAGCGTCTGCATCTACGGCGCCTTCCGCAGGCAGACGCGGCTGCGCACGCAAATACGCTACAGCCTCAAGTGTCGTGTTCTAGGCGTGGTTCTCGACGTCGTCCTAGGATGTCGTCAACTAGGCGTCGTTCTCTATGTCGTCCTAGGCGTCGTTCGGAAGGCCCGTTCACACTCTTGCAACCGAGTACGACCGAGAGAGACGAGACCTGTTGGAACCTCTTAAAGTTCTTTAGGACGAAGGAACACACTGGCATTCTGGCGCCCTCTGTGCGGTGACCTGGAACTGCATTTCACAAGAGCGAATGTTTTGCGGCATTTCCGATGTCAAATGTGGGTAATACTTATAAAAAAGACACGTATATAACGTTAACAAAAGTTTTTCGAGCCAAGAAAGAAAAGTCAATGCGCGAGAGAGATAGAAAATACGCCGGACCGCCAAGTTTACACTGCTACCCAATAGATGGCGCCAGTGTGTCCTCTCGTCGTGAGAGAGATTAAAAACTTACAAGGCACAGAGGTTCTAAGAGGTCACATGAGTGTGAACGGGCCTTTAAGGTCATCCTAGAGGTCTTCCTTGAAGTCTTCCTAGACTTCGTTCTTGACGCCGTGCTAGAGGTCGTCCTAAAAGTTGTCCCAGACGTCGTTTTGACGTCGTCCTAGAGATCGTCGCAGAGGTCGTCTTAGACATCGTCCTCTAAATGTCGGCCTCTAGGCGTGTTCTCGACGTCGTCCTAGAAGTCGTCGCTAAGGTCATCCTAGTGGTCGTCCTAGAAGTCTTGGACGTCGTCCTAGATATCGTCCTTGACTGGCTTTCGCCTTCGTACACGTAAGACGTTTTAAGTGTACTCGGGTACTCTTATTAAACTAAACGATTATCTAGGAAGAATCTGATCACTGAGCAGCGATTTATTTGTTAAGCAATAATTTTTGTTTCAATTTAAAAAAAAAAGAACTCGGAAATTTTTGTTATTCTAAAGTAAGGTTTCCCAATAAACATTTTCCATACTATAAAACAGATATAAATTATTCTATTTCTTTCCATATTTAGAGTCAGCTAATTTAGTGCGCGAGGGAGATTGAAGATGTTGATGATGGATAATTTATAGATGTGGATATAAATGGCAGCTTCAATTGCTATTTTCTCCTTCAATATTGTGGGAACTACCTTGCTGCTACCCATCTCGGAGAATGACACAGCATACTGATTCAACAAACGCAGTCATTTATTCCGTTATCGCTCACGCCGGGACCCTCCCCCCCTCCCTCCCCCCCTTTACCGCCCCGCGCATGCGCAGCGACGGCCTCTTATCAGCGGCAGAACCCCGAACGTGTTGCCAATCGCCCTTGGCGTCCTCGCGGTGGAAATGAGTAATGCCGATTTGTCATGCGGGCAACCTGGGCCAGCGTACTCGACCCCAGGTTGCCCACACATCTCCACTTTACAGAAGAAAAAACATTGCTTGACAATCACACTACGTGATGCGTTTAGACAGTCAGCGGTGTTATTTATTCGACGATATGATGATGACGATCGATTGACATTGTGCCGATCGTGCGTCACACGGTGATTTGATGTTGAAATGACGTTTTGATGATTTAGCATCGATACGTTGTTGATTAATAAATTATTTTAAAGTCGTGACATGTTGGTGCGCTACACAAAATCAGCGCAATGGAGGAACATAATATGAACGAGTGGACAAAAAACAAATTGTTGCGTATATTTTTATACAGCCGGAAGTTAGTCTGCCACAGTGGACGTCTGGTGTCTCAGCTGTAGATGAGCAATTTAGCCAGTGCGGTACGACCGCTAGCCTGGGGTCTTTAACCTGAACGACGCAGTAGTGATACACAACCTTACGCCGCCACATCGCTCATCCAGATCGACGCGACGATTTCTTAGGTATCGCGATTTTCAAAATCGAGACTCTGAAGGTCGAAAACGATAACCGATTCTAAAACCGACAATTCGACAAGGCGCGCCACAGCAAAGTAAATTCCACCGAAAGCCACCGAAAATGATTCACTCGGCTCGGGAACACGCGAACGCTTTTTTTTGCGCGGAGCTCGATCACATTACCCGGCCGCGTGACATCTCGGCACAGTCAAGCGACCGAGCCGCGCGCTTTCGAGCTCAAGCCGTCGCGAAAGTGGAGGACGGGCCACTAAATGTTTACGCGGTGAAACAAATATAATACGTCTGAAGGCTGGACTTCATGGGACGAGTATGCTGCGAAAAAGCGACGAATATTGCTCGGCGTCTTTGGCTCCGCACGTGGCATAAGCACAGTGGCTGCTACGTCGCGCGCAAATCGAGAATTCCGTCAAGCGACGTTCGTCAATTATACGTCTTATAATTCGCTCCATGGAGTTCAGACTTTAGGTTGTCTTGGAGGGCCTTCCTTGAGGGTCAGCCAGGGCTCCGTAGATGTACAACCGCAGGTCCAAAATCAGTACTTCCGTACGGTACCGATGCGGTTGTGCTGGTTCTGATGATGGAAACTGCGTCGCCGCCACTACGATTCTGGCGTGATGCACTAGAAATAAAAACAAGACATAAGGCCGTGTCCTGCCAGGAACAGGAAAGGAGAACGCCGGCGGTGTCTCCTCTGTCACCTATTGTTCGTAGCGAGCGTAGATTGTAGAGAGGGTCCAACTAAAACCATGAGGAGCGTTGGCAGTTTAATGGCGGACGCCACCATCGAAAATTGGTCGCAAGTGCGCATGCGCGGCGTTATCGCGTGGCTAGGAGGAAAGCAGGCGGAAAGGCGGAGACACTCGCGGACGACCATCGCATTCGTTACATGTAGCTCGTATTGCGTAAGCGTGACTCCAATCAAGTTGTTGGAAATTATTTGTATCGAAGGCTCTCTGATTGTTCGCTGCCACCTAGCGGTTGTTGACGCCTACTCGTCGGGTAGGAATTGTGACAAATTTCGCGGGCCCAGTGTGCCCGTAGGGGAATTACCATAAATGCTAGGGGCTCAGCTGGAGCTAGTGTCCACGGGACGTCCTGTTGCAAATTGAAGCACACAGCAACCAGTCCTACTTTTCCAGTCTTCCTGTGTATTCCTAAGGGAAAAGGTACGCTATACGTTTCTCTTCTCCAGGGAGTAATAGAAATATCGTAGTTTCCTTTCTCAAAATGGGTACTACGCCGCTTTATTAACATTATAAAAGTGTAATTTATCCAGTTAATGGCTTTCTTTATTTCTGAGCGAGGTTTAAGTTATCAAAAAGTGAGGCCAGGTCTATGTCGTACAACATGATATGTCAATACAAGCTACCAATTCAAGCAAAAACAGCAATTAAAATGTGCGTAGGATTTATTCAAGCTGTAATAGTATTCGGATAACGGAAACGAAACAAAGTTACTGTGGCCGGACCAAATGGAGACCCAGACTGGAAGTATAAAGAAACGTTGAAAAAATAAACACGCAAACTATTTGTTTACAATTGCCAGTGCTCTGCGAAAGAAAAAACACGTCCGAATTTGTTTTGTTATTTCTGGTGCTAAAGAACTATCGTGACGCGTATTATCTGGAGGATTTATAAAAATGCAGCCCAAGAGACAGTCAATACAAGGCCAAGACGAGACCGACTTTACATCGTGAAACGCCTGAAAGGCATGAAAGCAACGAAAACAACGTGGAAGTGGATCCAGAGAAGGTTGAGGTAAGTTATACACTGGATGGCACATGTATACTTGCTACTTTCGGTGTCGTGCTAAGGTGCACTGAAAGCTGACATTCATACCTCCGTCTTGCGTCCTTCCGCATACATCTCGTTCATGACAGTTTTCTTTGATCTAAGTACATGTAGCATTCGCTTAGTTGCAAAATTAATATCACACCACACCATTGGTGGTTTTGACACTCTACTATGGTTCTCAACAAGGGAGAGACGGTATAATCATATATAATTACTGAACACACACAGAAGTCTCAGAGGAACCAGGTATGGTCTGAAAATATATTTACACCAACATATACTCTGAAAAACATTCATATGTTCTTAAGACAGGAATAGCAGTAACAAAAAGTTAAACAAAAAACACGGAGAGCCAAGAGTATCATGCTTTGCACTGGTGCTACCAGTTTTGACACGTCATATACCACCCAAAAATCTGGAACTTTATTTTCATAAATGAATGTGCTGGTTTTCTCATACAGAGTGTGCAGCCAAACTTTTTGGCCATCAGCTAATAATTGTTGCAGTGGATGTGTATAAGCGCTATTAACTTGACGTCACTGGGTGCCGTATTGGTGCGCCCTGTTTACGGTGCTTACAGGCTCAAAACGACTACCCTACCCTCCCTCCCCCCTTAGAGTCTGCCAAGGTCGACTCTCCTGAAGGTGTAGAACGCATACTCCTGCTCACTACGGAGGCTCGCTCTTAGTGCAAACTAAGCAGTGACGATTACTACTATGGCCACTACTATGGGTTCAATCCCACCCCCCTGTTTAGATCTAGATGAGCATCGTACCGACACAGGTCTGTGTTTCCTGACTGCGGGACGCACATTAATACCCAGTGCTAGCGGTTCTACTGCACCGGCTAATCTCCTTCTACAGTGTATACTATGGAAACCATGGGGTTCCCTCTATCCCTATCTAGGCCTAGCTTCAAGCAGGCCGTGGGAGTCGTCGTCATCAATGGCGTCGGCCTCCCGGATACAAGGAACCACGAGGCCGAATTCCCCAAAGGGGCCGGCTCTCCCTTGCCCATTTTGGGTGAATGCGCCTTCGGCACACTCTTGAGAGTTATAATGGACGCGACTGCTAGCGGCTTCCCCGGGTGCGTTCATTCTCCGAAGCTACATAAGCTGGCCCCGAAGGAGTGCCAGGGGCTCTCGTCGGCAGAGGCCCTGGCTCTACGGAGCTCGGTTTTTCTTTGTGGGCCTCCGACTTTCCGTGAATCTGTCTAATGCGGCATGCGGGAAAGCCGACCGGGTGATACTGGCAATTGAGCCAGCGCCCAGACTTTTCATGTCTAAGAGCGAAGCGTGTTGACATCTGAGTCAATAAACACGTCGAAACCGGACTCACTGTGTTGGTGTTGTCTCTCGTCCACCGGTGCCCCCAAAAGGCAGTCTATGGACGGACCCGGCCGTAGCCGCACAAAGAGCGGACTACGGAGTGGGTATTTACCTCAATGAGGACAATGGGGTTAATGGCGAATTCCCACAATACAGACATGTCGAATCACTTGAAAGACTGACCAACATCGCGCTGTCTAAATATTCACACACAACAAAAAAAAAAAGCTGAAAGACCAAGTTGGATACAAAACAAGCTCTTTTTCAGAGCGAACTTATATAAAATTGTAAAAAAAGTCAGCAGATCGTCCCTACCCTACACTTACAGATAAAAATTAACGTGCCGAAACTGGCAGAAATGCGAAAAGACACAACATTTGTGTATGACAGCCTTTTTCAAGTGTGTCCACCTCACTGGAAATCTGATAATATAAGATCGACCTCCCCCTCATTCTCTTGTCTAAAATTGGTAACATTTGCTCAGAGCAAAACGTCTTCACAGCAGTGAACGAAGCTGCACTAGCACAACAAGTTTTAGAGTACATCATTTGACCATTAGAAATGAAAGTAAAAAAAAATACAAAAAATACAAAATCCCCTTCTCCAGGGATTATTTTCATCATTCTTGTCCAGCTCGCTTGCACCTTTGCAGTTAATTGCAATATAATCATAACATTAAATTGCAAGCTTCACCCTTGTTGGTGTTACGACTGGTGGCAGCTGAAAAAACCCGTTTGCTCAACTGACGTCTAACCCCTGGTTAGCTCATTGGGTAGAGCGCTCCACCTGTAATGGAGAGGTCCCGGGTTCGATACCCGGACCAGGCGGATTTTTTCGGTCGCGCACTAGTCACTTAGCTGTGTTTGGAATTTGTGCTTGTCCTTTGTCCCTCTTGTTCCCCTTCTCCAGGGATTATTTTCATCATTCTTGTCCAGCTCGCTTGCACCTTTGCATTTAATTGCAATATAATCATAACATTAAATTGCAAGCTTCACCCTTGTTGGTGTTACGACTGGTGGCAGCTGATAAAACCCGTTTGCTCAACTGACGTCTAACTCCTGGTTAGCTCAGTTGGTAGAGAGCTCCACCTGTAATGGAGAGGTCCCGGGTTCGATACCCGGACCAGGCGGATTTTTTCGGTCGCGCACTAGTCACTTAGCTGTGTTTGGAGTTTTGTGTTTGTCCTAGTTTCCCTTCTCCAGGGATTATTTTCATCATACAATAGAAAAAGTTTACTTGTATGACCACCTCAGATTTTTAAGGAAGCGAAGAAAAAAGCCATATTGTTTATCTACAATAATATAATAGCTTAATCACAGTTATTTGGAGCGCGTGGCATCAGGTACTATCGGAGCACTCTAACGGACCTGCCTGTAACCTCAACGCAAGCAATGGGCATAAACTGCAGTTCTATGCCAGGTCATTGAAGGGCTCTGATAGTAGCTGGTGCAACGTGCTCCGATGTCCCAGCTAATTATGTACATTATTGGTGACGAAAAGGTATTTGCTTGGTCAAGATGTGACACATATACGCCCCACAACAACTTTGCTTGATGTTGCGTGCAAGCTGTCGAAGCCTCAACACAACATATCTCCTTACCACTTCCTTGGTAAGTGTCACCGCATGCATCGCCTCCTCGTGGACATGCGCCTGTTTATAGACACTGTGCGCACGTCTCTTATAAAATGCTCTGTTGGAGAGCACTGTGAGCACAGCTACACTCAATCGTGTTACTACCTCTCCAGTGACTGCTCTGGAGTCGTTTTCTGTTTCCTGCAGGTGCTGAAGGAGTAGCTCCGAGGGGTACACGAGCCCCCCGTTGTTCTTGAGGGTGACAAGGATCCCTGCCATTCTGTCGTCTAGCATCATGATGACGCAGGACGTGCATCTGTGGGTTTTTGAGAGTTGTCGGATGACAAAGCCTTCAATGCATTTGACTACTTCTGAGGAGAGCTCGGACAGGGTAGACTCACCCAACTAATAAAATATGACCACGTGGTCAGCCTTTTTGTTATCTTCGGCGTCAGCGGTGGTGTCAATCGTCCCCTGGCTGACGGTCAGGACTTTCACCCTCAAGGTTTGCAGCCACGTTGGCAGAGGCGAGGGCCTACACGTGCAGCTTCCTCTAGGCATGCCAAAACTGGGCTGCTGACGGGTTGTTATACTACCCGCCCCTTTGCCGCCCTTAGCTGAAGAACATCTCCAAGTGATACTGGCTTGTTCGGTAGGAGCACAGTTAGCTAAGAAAGTGAAACATGCGACAAGACAATTTTAGGAAAAAATAAAACCTTGCATTCTAAAACAGAGTGAGGAGAGCATCTGCTCTGCTCCTGAATTAACCTTGCTGTGCCACTACTTAACAGCTGGCTTGCGATCTCCTCCACGCTCTTGAGTGTAAATGCGAATGCAGTCACAGACACGCGCCTGTTGTCCAGGACCACAGGTTCGCTGTCGGTCAGCGATGTTGGCTGTGTTGAATGGGCGCTTGACGCAGTGAGCTACAAGGTTCCTCAAGTCCAACAACTCGAAGCACGTAGAGACAACACAAAACAAACGTTTTCTGCACAGTGCTCTAGTAGTCGACCCATGACACATTGCACAGTACTAAATTAATTCTAGAGCACACATGCTTGAATGTATTTAAAATCTTACTGGTTGATGTTTTCGATAAACTTGCATGTTTCCTCGCAGTGGTGGTAATCTGGGAGCCCAAGGTGCCTGGCAGAAAACAGGGCATATTGTCAGAGCTACTGTGGGTCTGGGCGGCCAGCTTCACTTTCATATTGCGCCTGCAGAAGTGGATGTGCGCCTGGGTCAGCTTGTTGGCAGCACGAAGACGTTTAGTAGCCTGAAGCTAGTGCAGCTGCTCGAGGAACCGCCACTGGAGGTGCTGCTAATTGAGAACCAGCAGTAGGAAGAATTCAGTAGCAAAAAATAAACTATTTTACTAGCTAATATATGTGCGACGGTGCACGAACATTTTTGTTTTGTTTTAATTTGGGGTTTATTCACTGAATGCTCTGGACTCTTATTTATTTATTTATTTATTTATTTATTTTACCCTCAGGGCGTGAGCATTAGAGAGGGGGAAGTGGTTGCATGAGACATTGAAAAAACACAGACACAGATACACAGTAAATACAATCAGTCTAGATTAGAAAAAAAAAAAAAACGTTTTAAGGCTTTTCTAAAAAGGTTGTGATCTATGATCGAGACTACGGGTGCAGCCAGGTGGTTCCAGTCAAAGGACGTAGACGGTATGAAGGAATGGTGAAAGACGTTGGTGCGAGCATATAGGATACCAACATTGTGTTGGTGGTCAAGTCTAGGTGAAACGTAAAGAGGAGGTATAATTAGCTTATTACGGAGAGTCTCATTAGTGAAATAAAGTTCATGAAACAAACTTAGACGGGCTACTTTTCTACGAGTTGATAATTCAGGGAGAGAAAGATTAGACTTCATAGTGCTTACACTGGCTGTCCGATGGTAATTCGAAAATATAAATCTAACAGAACGATTTTTTCACGGCTTCAATCAAATCAATTAGTACAGACTGACTAGAGTCCTAAGCAGAGGATGCATATTCAAGCTTTGATCGTACAGGGGTCTCATAAAGAATTAGCTTCAAAGACTGGGGTGCTAAAAAAAATCATTTTAAGAAAACCTAGCATGTGATTAGTGTTGTTAATGATGTTGTTAATGTGAGTCCTCCATGATAAATCAGATGTAATATGAACTCCTAAATACTTATAGGCCGTAACTAATTCAAGGGGATGGTTATTTAGCTTATAATGGGGCTGAGATGGAATACAACGGGACACACTAATAACCTTACATTTGCTAGAATTTAGTACCATGGACCACGAGTAGCACCTGTTGGAAACAGAGTTCATATCGTTTTGTAGTAGTTTAGATTCAGAATCATGAGTAATTTCTCGGTAATTAGCGCAGACCTCAGCAAATAAAGACATTTTTGAGGATACATGAAAGGGTAGATTGTTAATGTATATAAGGAATGATAACCGACCGAGCACAGAACCTTGAGGAGCGCCTGATTTTACTGATACCATAGCAGAGCTTGTGTTATTCACGTTGACAAATTGTTTACGGTTCGTTAGAAATGAATGTATTCATGTGAGTACCACCGGATCAATATTTAGTTTACTAAGCTTGGACAAGAGTAAGGTATGGGGCACTTTATCAAAGGCTTTAGAGAAGTCTAATAATAGGCAACCTACTTTGGAGCAGACGTCAACGATAGAATGAAGTTCATGCGCGAATGATACAAGTTGTGTTTCGCATGAGAATGTATTTCAAATTCCGTGTTGAAAGGGACAAAAAAACTTATTTGACTCTAGAAATTTGACTATGTTAGAGTAAATGATATCCTCTAAACTTTTGCTAGTGACACTGGTCAATGAAATTGGGCGAAAGTTTCGAGGGTAGAATTTATCACCTCCTTTGTGAACTGGGACCACCTTGGCTACCCTCCAGTCGTCTGGCAAAGTACCTTGTTTTAAGGATTGAGAAAATATACTCGCAAGAAGAATGGAGAGTACATTCTAGTATTCTTTAAAAACTTGGAGTTCATACAGTCTACCACATGATGAGCCCTGGATGAGCCCTGGATGAGCCCTGGATGAGCCCTGTATGAGCCCTGTAGCCTTCGACCCCTGTATGGCTGATATTGTCACGAATGACAAGTGATGAGGCGATGATAACTGAGTAAACTGAATGTTTAATGGGGCGAACTTGTGCCCAAAAATAAAAGGGAAAAGAAAGATAACAAGAGAGCGTCGCGGGCGTCGAAGGCGGCGAAGCAGCAAGATCGAACGCTGAGGCGAAACTGACTCCAGCTTGCCACGCGGAGCCGCTTTTGTACACGCGTGGGCTTCTGGAGCATTCGGCGTAGAAGGTTCGTTGCCTAGAACATTCTAACCTCGAATCAGCAAGACGGTTCTCGAATTTACCAGAACGTCACATTACAGTGTCAACAAAAGCGTGTAGCCGCGGCCAGGAATCGAACCTTGGCTTTTCGCGTAGGAGACAAGCGCGATAACCGTTCGGCAACGCGCGCGCTGCCTACTTGGCAAGCTGCGCGCGCGGCATTACTCCCCCCTTTAAAAAGTGCATCGCCCCGATGCAGAACAAAACAAAGCAAACAAAAAGAACGGTAAGCTAAAGAGTCATTTAGAACACATAAGGTCAACAGTCCTATCGAGCGTAGTATGGCTTCATGCGCACGACGTGGACGACTTCTGGTCGTGGAGGGCGGCGTGATGAAGTCCGTGTTCCGTCGGGCATCACCTCGCAGTTCAGATCTCCAAGTCGACGAAGTACCTTGAAGGGTCCAAAGTACCGTTTTAGGAGTTTTTCGCTGAGACCGCGTCATCGTATCGGGGTCCAAACCCACACACCATCTCCGGGCTTGAAGCGAACGTCGATCCGGCGAAGGTTGTACCGGGTAGCGTCGACACGTTGTTGATCTTGAATTCGGAGTCGGGCGAGCTGGCGAACTTCTTCGGCTCGTTGAGCAACCACCTGGGCGTCGGGTATCCCCTCGTCAGCTGGTTCGTGTGGTAACATAGCGTCGAGCATGGTCGACACTTTTCTGCCATGCACCAGCTGAAATGGTGTTACTCCTGTGGTCTCTTGCACGGCCGTGTTGTAGGCAAATGCGACGTACGGCAACACCTCGTCCCATGTCTTATGCTCCACGTCGACGTACATGGAGATCATGTCGGCGATGGTCTTGTTGAGTCGTTCCGTCAGCCCGTTAGTCTGCGGGTGGTACGCCGTGGTGCGACGATGGCTGGTGTGGCTGAGACGAAGGACTTCCTGTGTGAGCTGGGCCATGAACGAGGATCCACGGTCTGAGATCAAGACTTCGGGGGCGCCGTGCCGGAGGACAATGGACTCGATGAAAAACTTGGCGACTTCAACAGCCGTTCCTGAGGGTAGGTCTTTTGTCTCGGCGTACCGTGTGAGATAATCGGTTGCGACGAATATCCATCGGTTTCCTTGCGTCGAGGGTGGAAATGGGCCAAGTAAGTCCATTCCGATTTGCTGGAACGGGGCAGATGGTGGCGCAATAGGCTGAAGAAGTCCTGCCGGTCTCGTCGGTGGTTTTTTTCGTCGTTGACACTCGAGGCAAGATCGGGTGTAGTGGTGCACTGTCTTCGCAAGCTTGTGCCAGTAGTAGTTTTCGCGTATCCTAGCAAGAGTTCTGCTGTAGCCAAGGTGTCCCGCCGTTGGGTCATCGTGGCAGGCTTGAAAAATTTCTTCTCGAAGACTGGAAGGGACCACCAACAGCCATGCAGTGTTGTTGTCGCTGAAGTTCTCCCTGTAGAGCACACCTCGTCGGAGGGAGAAGGTTGGCAGTGTTCGTACAAAACCGCGGGGAACGGCGCTTCCTTGTCCCTCTAGGTGCTCGATGAGTGCTCGCAGCTCAGGGTCGTCTCGTTGGAGTGCTGCCATGTCGCTGACATCCAGAGCGCCGAGGAAACACTCATCGTCGTCCTCTTTGGTGCAGGCAGGAGCGGCCTTGACTGGAGCCCTTGACAGGCAGTCGGCGTCATTGTGCTTCCGGCCGGACTTGTACACCACGGTCATGTCGAACTCTTGCAGTCGTAGGCTCCACCGGGCGAGGCGTCCGGAAGGGTCCTTCAGATTCGCCAGCCAGCAGAGCGAGTGGTGGTCTGTGACCACGCGAAAAGGACTTCCATACAAATATGGGCGAAACTTCGCTATTGCCCAGACGACAGCGAGGCACTCCTTTTCAGTAGTTGAATAGTTCCTCTCCGCGCTAGACAGCGTCCGACTTGCGTATGCGATGACTCGCTCTGCGCCGTCCTGCATTTGGACTAGTACCGCACCCAGTCCGGTGTTACTGGCGTCGGTGTGGATCTCGGTTTCAGCAAACTGGTCGTAGTGGCCAAGAATCGGGGGCGTCTGGAGTCTTCGTTTGAGCTCGTCGAATGATCTCTGGTGCTCTTCTGTCTACTCGAACTTTACGGCGTCCTTCGTGAGGTGTGTCAGCGGTGCGGACAGCTTGGCGAAGTCTCGAACAAAGCGCCTGTAGTAGGCACATAGTCCGAGAAATCTTCTCATGGCCTTCTTGTCAGACGGCGGCGTAAATGAAGCTACGGCGCGGGTCTTCTCGGGGTCAGGTAGAACACCTTTGTTGTTCACGACGTGGCCAAGGAACTTTAGTTCCCCATAGGCGAACCGACACTTTGTTTGCTTGAGGGACAGGCCGGCGGTCTTGATGGCTTGAAGCACTGCTCGAAGTCGTCTGAGGTGTTCGTCGAAATCTCGTGAAAATACCACGACATCGTCCAGGTAGACGAGGCAGCTTTGCCATTTCAGACCTTCCAGCACGGTGTCCCATGACGCGCTGGAGGTGGCTGGTGCTGTACAAAGTCCAAACGGCATCACTTTGAATTCGTACAGTCCGTCGGGAGTGACGAAGGCAGTTTTCTCCCGGTCACGTTCGTCAACTTCAATCTGCCAGTAACCACTCTTCAGGTCCATCGATGAAAATAACGGGAGTGGCGCAGTCGGTCTAACGTATCGTCGATGCGGGGGAGCGGATAGACGTCCTTCTTCGTCACAAGCGTTCAGTCGACAATAGTCCACACAGAACCGCAGGGTTCCGTCCTTCTTCTTTACAAGCACGACTGGGGACGCCCATGGGCATTCTGAGGGTTGAATGATGTCGTCGTCGAGCATCTCCTGAACTTGATCTTGAATCACTCTCCTTTCCTTTAGGAGACTCGATACGGCGACTGGTGAACAGGAAGTGCGTCGTCGTCGGTAATAATGCGATGTTTCGCCATTGGTGTTTGGCGAACTTTCGATGTCGTGGCAAAACAGTCACTGTATTCGGCGAGGAGATCAACCAGTTGCCGGCGCTTTGAAGCTGGGAGCTCGGGGTCGATGTCGAGCGACGGCGGCGTCGTGCTCTTCTGCTGTGGCGACGAGGTTTCCTCTGAGACTGCGGTGACCACGGCTGGCGTCTGAAGCTCCTCGACGTAGCCCATGGTGGTACCCCTCGTTAGGTGCTGCGGTTTTTCTCGAAAGTTTGTCACGAGAACAGTTGTTCGTCCTTCTTGCAGATCCGTTACGCCTCGTGCGACGCCAATTCCTTTTTCAAGGAGCAGTTGGACGCTGCCTTCCAGAAGAGCTTCACCATGCATGGCTGCGTCGGTTATGACGGTGACGAAAACACTCGACCGCGGCGGCAGATTCACATGGTCGGCTATAACTCGGATCGCGGATGACGTCGTGTTGGCCTCCTCCGGGGGCAGGAAAGGCTTTCGCAGCGTCAACTGGTTTGCCCCGAGGTCGATGACGGCGCCATACTCGCAGAGGAAGTCCATTCCGAGGATAACGTCCCTCGAACAGTCTTGCAGAACGACGAACTTCACAGGGCACGTCCTCACCGTGGATCTCGACGCGAGCAGTGCATCTTCCGACTGGTGTAATGAGGTGTCCTCCGGCGGTTCGTATTTGAGGTCCATTCCACGGCGTCGTCACTTTGCGCAGGCGGCGAGAGAGCCTCCCACTCAAGACTGAGAAGTCTGCTCCGGTGTCCACGAGTGCCGATGCGTCATGGCCGTCTTCGGCAACGCCACCTCCAGGCGTTGCCGCGCCTAGTTTTCCCGGCGACGCAGGGGAGACAGGCTCTCTCGGCGGGGTCGTGGCGCTGGAGATGCTGAACGTCGTGGCGATGGTGAGCGAGATTCACGGCGGAGAGACGGCACTGAAGAGGGCGTGCGTCGGAGGTACTCCTCGATATCGCGAGGGCGCTCGCCGTACCTCGGGCGTGGGTCGTTCGGGTGGAAACCACGCAGACCAAGTCGACGGTAGGGGCAGCTGCGGTAGATGTGGTCGGCTTCCCCGCAGTGGTAGCAGAGCGGGCGTCGGTCGGCCGTTCGCCACACGTCAGTCTTCCTCGGCGAGGGTTGCTCCGGGCGGACGTCCTGGACTTGTCCTTCCTGGCGTCGAGGGTACTGTGGCATCGGAAGGTCTCGTCGCGGTGGCGCCGTGGCCTGGCGGTTAGCTTGCGGCGGTCGTCGAGCTATGGCGGCGTAGCTCAAAGTCGGTTCCTCTGGTGTCGTCGTGTTGACCGGAACCTCAGGCTGGAAGGCTCGGTCAACTTCCTCTCGGACGACCTCGGCGAGCGTCAGTGAGGACGGGCGATCCGCAGCGGGAAGTATCTTGCGGAGTTCTTCCCGGACGACTTCACGGACGATCTCCCGAAGGCTGTCGGCACCGCTGGTATTTAGGTCCAGAAGGGAAGCAGCGACAGTTGGAGCCGCAGGCGCGACGGCGATTCGGTGGTAGTGGCTTGCTCGGGCCGTCAGTGCGCGCTCGATGTTGGTGGCTTCACTCACAAATGCATCCACGGTCGTCGGGGGGTTGCGGACCAGGCCTCCGAAAATTTCTGCCTTGACGCCACGCATGAGGACTCGGAGTTTCATTTCCTCGGCGGCCTCCGGATCGGCTCGGGCACTGAGACGCAGGACATCCTCAACAAAGCTGGTCACGCTTTCGTTGGGGCCCTGCACCCTTGTTTGAAGTAGGTCCTCTGCTCGCTGGCGACGGTGGTGGTTAAGGAACGTCCGCTTCAGTTCGGTGACGCAGGACTCCCATGTAGTGAGGGAGGCTTCGTGGTTTTCAAACCAGTGCCTCGAGGTGCCCTCCAGCGAGAAGTACAGGTTCTGGAGGCGCTGTTCAGCCGTCCATCCGTTGTGGCGAGCTACACGTTCGTAATGCTGCAGCCAGTCTTCGATATCCTCGTGGGCTTCGCCGTTAAAGGGCGTCGGAGTCCGGGGAGTGACGGGCATGATGACGACGGGTGCGGTGGACATGGTCGGTATTTTCTTCCTCCGGTTCTCTGGCAAGAGACCCAATTCGGGGGACTGACCTCTGGTCCGACGGCTCCTTCGGGCTTCGGCGTCTTCGGCGAAGGGTAGCCTTCCGGGGCTGAGCACCTCACTCGGGCGGTGTGTCTTCGTAGGGGTACGCTTTACGGGCATAGGATGGTACCCCGCACCTCCACCAAAAAGTCACGAATGACAAGTGATGAGGCGATGATAACTGAGTAAACTGAATGTTTAATGGGGCGAACTTGTGCCCAAAAATAAAAGGGAAAAGAAAGATATCAAGAGAGCGTCGCGGGCGTCGAAGGCGGCGAAGCAGCAAGATCGAACGCTGAGGCGAAACTGACTCCAGCTTGCCACGCGGAGCCGCTTTTGTACACGCGTGGGCTTCTGGAGCATTCGGCGTAGAGGGTTCGGTGCCTAGAACATTCTAACCTCGAATCAGCAAGACGGTTCTCGAATTTACCAGAACGTCACATTACAGTGTCAACAAAAACGTGTAGCCGCGGCCAGGAATCGAACCTTGGCTTTTCGCGTTGGAGACTAGCGCGATAACCGTTCGGCCACGCGCGCGCTGCCTACTTGGCAAACTGCGCGCGCGGCAATATTGCTGTCATTGGTTAAACAGAGGCAGCCCAGGTAGCACCGAGTTCTGGTCCAAAACTTGGCTTTTGTCTGGGAGTTTAGGGCATTGAAAAGCCCGAAGAAGCCAAAGTAGTGCCAAACCTGACCTCCCTTGGCAACAGTCGGGGTATTTTGGCCGTAATTCGCCAAACAAGTGCCAAACTTAGGCTTCACTGCCTGGTAGTTCGGCTGTAATCTGGCAACATTGGGCCTAAATCGCCGAACAAATGCCAGAGTTAGGCTTAGTGCCCGGTAATTCGGCAAATATTTGGCACTTTTGGGCCAAAATCGCCAAACTAATGCCGAATTTAGGCTTTACTTTTTGATACTTCGGCTGTCATCTGGCAGCTACGGGCCAAAGTCGCCAAACAAGTGCCAAAGTTAGGCTTCGCTTCCCGATAGTTTGGCTGTCATCTGGCAGCTACGAGCCAAAGGTGCCAAACAAGTGCCATAACTAGGCTTAATGCCCTGGAGTTCGGCTGATAGGGTATTTGACGTACGCGGGTGGTCTTTATCTTAATTAAATAGAAATCAAGTTTTATTCGGCTGGCCAATCTATCTTATTTTGGGTGTCTCTTGACTTCTTCAGTCCAAAGGTTGGCTACACGTTTTGACGCGGCTGAACCAGGCTTTGCAAACGCAAATTGTGCCGGATGTTGTACTCGCGCGTAGGTACACACGCCGATATCGGGACGCGCCGTGAGAGTGGTTCCACATTAAGGCGCGTTCACACCGGCGATGCGATCTAGTCGCGCCATAACTTTCATTGCAAAAGCGACCATCACGGGAAAAAAGCGACGCGATTTGAGCAGTCGCTTGCTGACCCGACTTTTTGCGATGCGAACTAGTCGCGGAAAGGCTGAGCCAATCAACGGCGTTCGGAGCGAGAGTTTTTGAGAAGCGACTCCCCAGCGAAGGCGTTGGACTCGTTCATCGCGCACGCCAAAGTGACCATCTAATTATTTTTTTTCGATGCAATTTAGTCGCATCGCGCAACTGCTTACATCCCCGGTGAGAATGCGCCTTTACAGAAAGTGCTGCCATCAAGCTAGCGCTGCGCGAGACTGATGTGCGCACGTCTGCTCAACAGATATCATTATTAGTCGGCGCATTGCAAAAGCGAGCGTGGATCTGTGCGTGTCTTGCCTTGTGATTGAGCACTGTCAAATCCTAGCGATAACAAAGAGCGGAAACGACCGGGGCTCCGTGGCGCCGCTCCCGCATCACACTTGGGGAATTAAAATGAAATCCCGGAATTTGTGCTATTTTAGCGTGTTGGTACTTTTTAAGTATATAGAAAGTGGAGACACATAAGGGACGATACAGACAGGAAAATCTTTCAACTTCAACAAACATTTATTTTCGGCTTCAAGCCCGCTCCGTGGTAGTACGGGAAGGGGAAATCTTGGGGGAAGGTGAGGAAGCGGAGGAAGTGTACGCGATCCCCCTGTCCCGCAGGGCCAGGTACATCGGGCAAACGGGGCGATGCCTCAACGACCGACTCTGAGAACGTCAAACGGACGCCGAAAGAGCTCCTCGGATTCTCAGCACCCGATCGTCAGTCACTGGAGAAAATGTCCCGGCTGCGCTCCTAATTTCGCCGGCACGACTGCCATGGGAGGCCACTGCGAGCGAGTCGGGAGAAAAATATTTGAGGCCTATCGGGTGGCGGCAAGCCCTCAAAACATAAGGACCCCTTCCATTTCGTTCTCAAGAAAGGAGATTATCTTTCTGAGGCCCACAATGGAAACCGAACGCTGACAGACTAGGCAAGGCGACAAGGGCACCGGCAGAAGCGGCCTTTCCTTTGATTCCGTTCCATTTCACTCCAGAGACGGGCTGCGATTCCCTCGTCCCTTATTTTCCAACTGTTGAACAGGTCGGGATACACTCTCTTCCCTGTAGCTTTGGCTGTAAAGCAGGGTTTTTTTTTTATAAGTTGTCTTCGATTTTTCTTTTTACTATAAAGCGTCGAAAATGCAGAAGGAGCTTAGCTGCGTTGTTGATGCCCCTTCGACCTCGCCTTTTGCAAATCCTCCCCACATGGTTTTGTGTCTTCGTGTGGCTGTCAGCGAGCGCGACAGCCGCTTTAAGCAAATCAAAAGGGTGGAGCGAAACGCGTGACCTCTCTGCGTAGGACGCGTAGGACAAAAACTTTTGGACGGACATTTTTTCACGTGACTCCCTCTGTCACGCTGATGGGATCTCTGGGGTTGTTGTTTTCGCCGTTTGCCTAGTTATAAAAACAGGCGGGCCACGTGGGTCCGTTTTTCGAACTGCGCTCTCCAGTGTTCTGTTGCCTTCGTGCGTTGCAGACTCGGCCGTGTTTTTTCAGGCGTAAACGGCCGGAATACGTCCACGCCAAGTTTTCGGTAACAGCCATTTTGTTTTCACCGGAGTTCGTGGAATTCTTGTGATATGATTGTTGGACACGCTTCGACAAAAACTGCTCTTTACCGACGACAAGACGTCTGTTGAATGTGCGCAACCTTCTTTCTCGAGTGTGGTTGTGGGTTGCCTGAGTTGGATTATGCATCTATCAAGGATTACATGATATCACTCTTTTATTAGAAAGTACTCTGCAAGCATGCTTCTGATAGTAGTCCTGCTTTCCTCTCAATCTCCGCGGTTTTTTGTGCGATGAGTTTTGCTTGGCATGAGGACAGTGTTAATTCTATTTTATATTTTGCTTTTCGTTTTACAGAGAAGTGTGACCTTTGTAAATATGTCGAAATACACCGTGTGCAATGATAGTGGTTTAATAAACTTCTGGGAATGATCGAAAAAATTTTGTTTGTCCGTATATGTGATTGGATATGCAACAAATGATATGAAACGTACACATACTTGCACGACGTTCGGCCAATACGGAGCGGACGCATCGTAGAGTATTCGCACAATATTGCGCGAACGTTAGACCGGGGCAAAACGGCTGTACGGAAATACCTGCCGAATATGAAACGGTGGTGCATAACTGGACATTTGAGCGATATTGGAACCGACTTTCGGCCGGTACTGGCATGATACTGCAAAGTATTGCCGTGCTGCTTGGGAACGGAGGTTCCCAAGCAGCACGTGTTCTGCATCTGCAACGTGTTTCCAACGCTTATTTAATTTAATTCTCTTCTGGCGCGCGTGAAAGAGCACTTTTGTGACACACAAGAGATTTTCCAAACTTGGGCAGGCCTCTCGGCTTTCTTTGCCACGTTTGGCACTTATTTAGAACTTCAGTGGGTAGCCAAAGAAGAGCCAAACTTCGGCATGCCCCGAATCGCCAAATTAAGATTTACTGTGGCAGTTATGGCTCAAGTCTGGCACTTACTTTGGCAGACCTGTGGCGCACCAGAGAAAAGCCAAACTTGGCATGTCCGAAAACCCAAATTAGGCGTTGCTTTGGCAGTTTTGGCTCAAGTGTGGCACTTACTGTGGCACAACTGTGGCGGACCAGAGAAAAGCCAAACTCGGCGTGGCCGAAATACCCGTATTAGGCGTTGCTTTGTCAGTAAGGGCTCAAGTCTCGCACCTACTTTGGAAGAACTGTGGCGGACCAGAGAAAGGCCAAACTTAGCATGTCCGAAATTCCCAAATTAGGCGTTGCTTTGGCAGGTATGGCTCAAGTCTGGCACTTACTTTGGCACAACTGTGGCGGACCAGAGAAAAGCCAAACTTGGTGTGGCCGAGATACCCAAATAAGGCGTTGCTTTGGCAGTTATGGCTCAAGTATGGCACCAACTTTGGCGCTCCTCTGGCGTACCAGATAAGAGCCAAACTTTGGCATGCCCTAGGATCGCCCAACTACGGCTATAGTTAGGCACCGTAATTTGGCACTGATGATTGCCATGGTGGTAAAACCTAACTGCGCCAAAGTTGGGCCCTTATGTTTGCCAGACCTTAGCCCAAGTTGGGCGTTCCTCTGGCGTGCTACCTGGGAGCAGACATAGCACATTTGAAGAGCTATTTGTTTTGCATTTTTTCCTGGAAACTTTATTTTTAGACTGACCAGAATGCAGAGCAAATAGTTCTTGACTCTCAATAAGCTTTGGGGCTATCGCGACTCTCAAGGGGTACATTTCCTGTCAAATGAACAATTTGTTTAGCATTACCTAACGAGCTTCGGGACGCAGGTTATATGTTCAGAGCAGTACGTGCTGCGGAGTCTAATCCCGTACAGTATCCAGTTTTAGAATTTGTGTATGCATTTAAATTAAAAACATGAAAGTGTCGGCTTCTATTGCATTAACAAATATTGTCACGAAGGACGAGGTGACAAACAAGGAACAACTGAGGAAACCGAAACATTTAATGGGGGCGAACTTGTGCCCAAAAATAAAAAGAGAAGGAAAGATAACAACAGAGCGCCGCGGGCGTCGAAGTCGGCGTAGCAGCAGAGTCGAACGCAGGGGCGAGACTGAGTCCGGCTGGTTACGCGGAGCCCCTTTTGTGCACGCGTGGGCTCCTGCAACATTCGGCCTGGAACATTCGGCGCGCAGGACATTCTAACCTAGAACGAGCAACACGATTCTCGAAATTACCTGAAATCTAAATTGGAAGAATAAATAAAAGACGCGGCGCTCCCAGGGATCGAACCCATGGCTTTCTGCGTGGAAGGCACGCGCGATAACCGTTAGGCCACGAGTGCGCTGCCCACTTGGTCAGCTGCGCTCGCGGCATTATTCCCCCCTTTAAAAAAGTGCATCGTCCCGATGCAGCACAAAACGAAAAAACAAAAAAAAACAAATCCGAAACAAGAGGACAGCAGAATCGCGAGCCGGAGTTCACAGTTCACAGTTCACAGTTCACAGTTCACAGTTCACAGTTCACAGTTTGACGAGAGTTTAAAGTTCTATCGTTCGTAATACGGCTTGAGGCGCACGACGTGGACTACTTCGGGGCGTGGTTGGCGTCGTCTTGATGGTCTCGTTCCGTCGGGAAGCACCTCGTAGTTTAGGTCCCCGAGACGGCGAAGAAACTTGTAGGGTCCAAAGTAGCGCTTCAAGAGTTTTTCGCTGAGACCACGGCGGCGGATCGGTGTCCATACCCACACCCTGTCTCCGGGCTAGAAGTGGACGTCCCGACGACGAAGGTTATACCGGCGTGCGTCGACTCGCTGTTGCTCTTGAATCTTGATTCTTGCCAGTTGACGAGCTTCCTCCGCGCGTTGAGAGATCGTTGAGCGTCGTCGTTGCCATCGTCGGTTGGCACGTGAAGCAGCATGGCGTCCAGCATTGTGGTAACCGTCCGGCCATGTACCAGTTGGAACGGCGTCATTCCTGTGGTTTCTTGTACCGCTGTGTTGTACGCAAATGTAACGTACGGCAACACCTCGTCCCACGTCTTATGCTCCACGTCGACGTACATGGAGATCATGTCG
The DNA here is from genome assembly GCA_013358835.2 of Ixodes persulcatus. Classification (NCBI taxonomy): domain Eukaryota; kingdom Metazoa; phylum Arthropoda; class Arachnida; order Ixodida; family Ixodidae; genus Ixodes; species Ixodes persulcatus. The sequence goes on along the minus strand of JABSTQ010010796.1, from coordinate 829,806 downwards.
GCGATGGTCTTATTGAGCCGCTCTGTTAGCCCGTTGGTCTGCGGGTGATAAGCGGTGGTTCGTCGATGGCTGGTGTTACTGAGCCGAAGTACCTCTTGAGTCAGCTGTGCCAGGAAAGATGACCCTCGATCTGTGATCAGCACTTCAGGTGCGCCGTGTCGAAGGAGAATGGACTCGACGAAAAACTTGGCGACTTCCACCGCTGTTCCCGATGGAAGGGCTTTCGTCTCAACGTATCGTGTAAGATAATCGGTCGCGACGATAATCCACCGGTTCCCTTGCGTCGATGTTGGGAATGGCCCAAGCAAATCCATTCCGACCTGCTGGAAGGGCGTAGTTGGGGCAGATATCGGCTGCAAGAGTCCTGCTGGCTTTGTCGGGGCTTCTTACGTCGTTGGCACTCATGGCACGACCGTGTGTACAGATGGACGGTTTTCGGGAGTCTTGGCCAGTAGTACTTGTCACGAATCCGGGCGAGCGTCCTGCTGTAGCCAAGGTGTCCAGCCGTCGGGTCGTCGTGGCATGCTTGAAAGATTTCTTCTCGCAGGCTGGCAGGCAGAACCAGCAGCCAGGCAGGGTTGCTGGTTCCGAAGTTCTTCTTGAAGAGCACACCTCGCCGCAGAACGAAGCTTGACAAGTCTCGGGCCAGGACTCGCGGAACAAAACTTCCTTGACCTTCGAGGTGGTCGATCACGGCGCGAAGCTCCGGGTCGTCTCGTTGAAGTGCTCCCATGTCGGTATCTGTAACTGCTCCGAGAAAACGAGCGTCATCGTCGTCGTCGGTGCTGTCAGGAGGAGATTCGACTGGGGCCCTAGACAAGCAGTCGGCGTCATTATGCTTGCGGCCAGACTTGTACACAATGGTTACATCAAATTCTTGCAGTCGCAGACTCCAGCGAGCAAGGCGTCCTGACGGGTCCTTGAGGTTTGCGAGCCAGCAGAGGGCTTGGTGGTCTGTGACCACGCGGAACGGGATACCGTACAAGTACGGACGGAACTTGGTTATCGCCCAGACGACAGCAAGACATTCTTTGTCAGTCGTTGAATAATTTTGTTCTGCCTTAGACAGCGCCCGGCTTGCGTAAGCAATTACTCTCTCTGCCCCTTCTTGTCGCTGAACAAGCACCGCAACGAGACCGGTATTGCTGGCGTCCGTGTGTATTTCTGTCTCCGCCAAATGATCAAAATGTCCGAGGATAGGGGGCGACTGCAGCCTTCGCTTGAGTTCGTCGAACGCTTGTTCTTGCTCTTCTCCCCACTGGAACTGCACGTCGTCCTTCGTCAGATGCGTCAGCGGTGAATAAATCTGTGCAAAGTCACGTACGAAACGTCTGTAGTAGGCGCACAGCCCAAGGAATCTTTGGACGACCTTCTTGTCCGATGGCTTGGGGAATTCGGCGACAGCGGACGTCTTTGCAGGATCAGGGCTTACACCCTGAGCACTCACGACGTGGCCCAAGAATTTCAGCTCTCCATAGGCGAACCGGCACTTCGAAGGCTTGAGTGTCAGCCCAGCAGATTTGAAGGCCCGTAGCACGGCTTGCAGTCGTCTGAGGTGCTCGTCGAATTCGGTTGCGAACACGACAACGTCGTCGAGGTAGACGAGACATCTCTGCCATTTCAAGCCGGAAAGGACGGATTTCATAACACGATGGAAGGTTGCCGGCGCTGTGCACAGCCCGAACGGCATCACTTTAAATTCATACAGTCCGTCCGGTGTGACGAAGGCCGTCTTCTCACGATCTCGTTCGTGGACCTCAATCTGCCAGTACCCGCTCTTCAAGTCCATTGACGAAAAGTATCGGGCGTGGCGCAGCCGGTCCAAGGTGTCGTCGATGCGGGGCAGCGGATGGACGTCCTTCTTTGTTACGGCATTCAGCCGGCGGTAGTCCACGCAGAACCTCAGGGTTCCGTCTTTTTTCTTCACTAGGACTACTGGGGAAGCCCACGGACTGTTTGAGGGCTGGACAATGTCGTCATCAAGCATTTCCTGAACTTGCTTCTGGATAACTTCCATTTCTTTCACCGAGACTCGGTACGGTGGCCGATGCACAGGGAGAGCGTCGTCATCAGTGATTATTCGTTGTTTCGCAACCGTCGTTTGGCGCACCTTCGACGACGTGGAGAAGCACTCACTGAACTCGGCGAGAAGTTCACTGAGTTGTCGTCGTTGTGGGGCTGGGAGGGACGGGTCGATGTCGAGCTCTGACGGCGTGGTTCTCTTGTGCTGCGTCGGAGAGGCGTCTTCTGAGATCACGGCGATCGCGGCTGAGTCCGGAATTTCCTCGACGAAGCCCACAGCTGTACCCTTTGTAAGGTACTGCGACTCTTGCTAGAAGTAGGTGACAAGGGCTACGGTACGCCCGTTCTCGATCTCGGTTACGCCTCTTGCAATGCCAATCCCTCGTCCAACGAGAAGTTGGACGCTTCCTTCCAACAGTGCTACACCGCAGGTGGCTTTTTCGGTCCCGACGGGTACAAAGACACTCGACAGCGGCGGCAGGTTTACATGGCTGGCAAGGACTCGCACTGCAGCTAACGTCGCTTTGGGATTTTCTGCCGCTGAGACAGGTTTCCGAAGCGTCAGCTTGTTCTCCGCAAGGTAGATGATGGCGCCGTATTCACACAAGAAGTCCATTCCGATAATGACGTCCCTCGAACAGTCTTGCAGAATGACGAACTTCACAGGGCAGGTTTCGCCATGGATCTCAACGCGCGCAGTGCACTTGCCGACAGGTGTGATGAGATGTCCGCCGGCGGTTCGTATCTGCGGTCCGTCCAACGACGTTGTAACTTTCCGAAGGCGGCGAGAGAGTCTCCCACTCAAAACGAAGTAGTCTGCTCCGGTGTGGACGAGTGCTGTCGCGTCGTGGCCGTCGATGATAACGTTGAGGTTATTCGACACTCTTGCAGAAACGTCGTTTCGGGGCGTTGAGGCGTTAAAGTGGGAGTGCTCCGACGATCTTGGAGGATCTTGGCAGCGTTCGTCTTAGGCAACACCACCTCCCGGCATTCTCGCGCCTAGTTTTCCCGACGGGAGGCGATAGGTGACAGGCTGTCTCGGCGAGATCGACGGAAGGGCGATGGCGAGAGTCGGGGAGACGGTGAGCGGAATCCTCGGGGAGTCGAATCAGGAGATGAAGAGCGGCGGAGGTAGTTCTCGATGTCCCGAGGTCGCTCTCCGAGACGTGGTCGAGGGTCGTTGGGTGCAAACCCGCGTAGGCCCAGCTGGCGGTAAGGGCATCGTCGGTAGATATGGTCGGCTTCCCCGCAGTGGTAGCACAACGGGCGTCGGTCGGCCGTCCTCCGCACGTCCGTCTTCCTTGGCGCAACTTGTTCTGGACGAACGTGCGCCCGATCTTCCTGGCGTCGGGGATGCTGCGGCTCTGGAGGCACACGTCGGGGAGGCGCCATGTACGGACGCGGGGCTGGTGGTGCTCGGCGGACCATTGCGGCGTAGCTTAACGTCGGTTCCTCCGGTGTCACCGTGTTGATGGGAACTTCACTGTGGACCGCCCGTTGTACTTCCTCGCGCAATGCCTCGGCGAGGGAGAGTGTCGCTGGACGACTTGCGGCTGGCAGCAACTGGCGGAGTTCCTCCCGGACGACCTCCCGGATAATTTCGCGGATGTCCGTACCAGGAGCGTTCTCGCCGCCAAGCAGCGCGGTTGCAGCGACACTTGGATGTCGCTGGTAGTGGGAAGCGCGCGCTTGGAGGGCGCGCTCGATGTTTGTCGCCTCGGTGACGAAGGCTTCGACAGTGCCCGGCGGGTTGCGCACGAGGCCTCCAAAGATGTCGTCTCTCACCCCGCGCATGAGGACCCGCAGCTTCTTGTCGTCTGTGGCTCGTGGGTCGGCACGGGCGCTCAGGTGGAGGACATCTTGTACGAAGCTTGTGACGCTTTCGTCGGGGCCCTGCGTTCGAATTCGGAGGAGATCTTCTGCTTTCTCCCGTCGGTGTAGGGTGGCGAACGTCCGCCGCAACTCGGCCACACAGATGTCCCACGACGTAAGCGAAGCCTCGTGATTCTCGCACCAATGCCTCGCAGTACCCTCCAGCGAAAAGTAGAGGTTCTGGAGGCACTGCTCCGCAGTCCATCCGTTGTGGCGCGCCACACGCTCGTAGTGATTGATCCAGTCTTCAGCATCCTCGTGGATCTCGCCGTGGAAGGGAGTCGGCGTACGGGGAGCGGCGGGCAGGTAGACGACGGCAGGAGCGGCGGGGGTCGGCGACTGGTTGGCCATCGTCGGCCTCGTTGGCTGCTTGGTCCTGGGCGGCAGAAGTCCGAATTTCGAGTGTAGGCCTTGGGTGCGACGACTGAACCGGATCTCGGTAGTGCCTTCGTTGGTTCTTCGTGGGCTTGGCGTCGGACTTGCACTGCGGGCCCTCGGAGGGTTACGCGGCAGGGGCATGCATTACCCAGCACCTCCACCAAAATGTAACGAATGACGAGGTGACAAACAAGGAATAACTGAGGAAACTGAAACGTTTAATGGGGACGAACTTGTGCCCAAAAATAGAAAGAGAAGGAAAGATAACAACAGAGCGTCGCGGGCGTCGAAATCGGCGTAGCAGCAGAGTCGAACGCTTGGGCGAGACTGAGTCCGGCTGGTTACGCGGAGCCCCTTTTGTGCACGCGTGGGCATCTGGAACATTCGGCCTGGAACATTCGGCGCGCAGAACATTCTAACCTAGAACGAGCAACACGGTTCTCGAAATTACCAGAAATCTAAATTGGAAGAATAAATAAAAGACGCGGCGCTCCCAGGGACCGAACCCTGGGCTTTCTGCGTGGAAGGCACGCGCGATAACCGTTAGGCCACGAGCGCGCTGCCCACATAGTCAGCTGCGCTCACGGCAATATACTGAACAAGTGCACAGGCTGTCAAAGACAGCTCCTTTTGATTTCTTGATTTTTTATTTTTTTGCCGAGATGTCTGCTGGCTCGCTCAGTTAGTGAATTACCTAATTCTTATTCAACAAACATGTTTAACGAATCAACTACGGTAATGTCCAGACTATAGTCTGCAGACTATACGTGTTTGAAAGTTGATATTTTACACTTTGCAGACCATACTCGAAAGTTTATTTCAAGATTATTTCATTAGAACAAGACTGGTTCGGTCAGATGGTCGTGTTCACAATATTTTACGCTGGAATTAGGTTACCAAAACACGGTCATACTGTGAGTATGTTGCCGAGGCTTACAATATGCCTTGCGGGTGACGCTGTGTTCGCTTGAGTCCATGCATTTGAGCGACCAGCGGAGCAAAAGGCCCCTGACTTCCATCTGCAAATATCTTGTCGGTGGACTGTCTATGGAAGCAGTTTTTCAGCCTGAAATTTTCTTTGCAGACTATCTAAAAATACTTTTTTCGAGCCGAAATTGATCTTTGTGGGCTATACACCGCTCCCAAAAAACGCTCCTAGGCCTCCGCCATGTTGCTGATGCTGATGGGGCTGGTGCGACCCTAGTGCCCTGTATTAGCTAGAAATTTTTATGCCATTTCATGTACGTGACCAAGTCATTCTAATAGATTTCCACGCAAGTTGCATGAAAATGTACTTGAGTTACTCGGTCATATTTTCGTTTTTTTTTTTTTTTATGTGCACCATCGTTTTGTGCTTAACAATTACGATAGATTGCTTAGGAGCTGCAATTATTTGGACTTCGAAAACCTAGAGCTTCAAGGTCTGGTGCCCTCGTACGAAAGGAGACTGTTGCAAACGTTTTTTGTTTTTTTCACATCAAGCAGTGAGTGCCTTGGTCGATGTACCTTTCCCTTATAATACAATTAATATTGTGATCTACAGGACGTTATCACATCTTCTCTTTTGTCTGCAGAATGTTGAAGGTTTGACTTGGAGGGTATAACTGCTTAACCAAAACTAGGACAATGAAAGGAACAGACACAAAGGATAGCAGCTTTTGTTCTGTCGTGTCTGTTTCTTTTATCGTCCTCCTTTTTTTCGAGCTGTTAGACCTACCATGTCAAACTTCTTACCAGCTTGCCCAAGGTTCATTCCCCGATGACGTTTGTAGTTTTTCACAGCCATGACAAGAGAGGTTCAGATTTCGTTTATGCTCTCACAACATACACGAAAGGCATGTTGGCATGTTGATAACACATGTGTGTTCTGTCTTTATTTGCTTTAGTTTTAATTTTTATCTTTTATAACTGGTTTTCTTCTTGCTGTCATTTGTGTTGAGTCAATTGTGAACACAGTAAGCAGAATAATAAATATTTGCATTCAGAACACTGATATTTTGTTATCTTAAACTTACCATGACACACGATGCTGAGGCAGGAGAAATGGTAGGTACCCCATCTTCTTTGAGCCTGCTCTACTCGTACAACCCTTCTTTGAAGCAGTGCAGCTCGAAATGTTACGAGTAAATTACGCGGTGCGCTGCTGGAGCAAAGTTGGCCCGACTTTCGCAGCGTCGGCCTGTTTGCTCCAAGGTTAATCATGGCACCGTACTCACACAGGAAGTCCATATCAAGGTAGACGTCTCTCGAACAGTCCTAGAGAACGACAAATTTCACTGGGCAGGTCTCCCCGTGGATGTCCACGCCTGCAGTACACCTTCGTGCACTGGCGTGTTGAGATGTCCACCGGCGCTTCGAATTTTCGGGCCATCCCATGGCGTCATCACATTCCAATGGCGGCGAAAGAGTTTCCCACTTAAAAACCGAATAGTTTACTCCTGTGTCGATGAGCGCCTTCTCGTCGTGGCCGTCGATGGCAACGTCGAGGTTATTTGACACCGTCGCAGAAGCGTTGTTCCGATGCGTCTCGTCGCTAGCGTAAAAGCCCTCCCACGTTTGTGGGGAGTATTGGAGTCGTTCGTCCTCGGCATTAACACCTCCGGCATTGCCGCACTCAGTTTTCTCGGCGAGGCAGGGGTGGCAGGCTTTTGCGGCAAGACTTACAGTGATGCGATGCAGGGCGTTGCGGTGAATGCGAGAGAGCTTCTCGGGGCGAAGCGGCCTTCGGAGACGGTGCACGGAGAAAATACTAATCGATGTCTCATGGGCACTCACCGTACACTGGGCGCGGGTCGTTCGAGTGGAACCAGCGCAGCCAAAGTGGTTGCTAGGGACGTCGGCGGTACATATGGTCGGCTTCCCCGCAGTTCCACAACAGCGGGAGTCGGTCGGCCGTCGTCTTTGGCGCAGGTTTCCCTGGGCACACATACTGCGGTGATGGTGGTTCACGTCGCGGTTAGGCCGCATACGAGTGAGCGAGGGGCGGCGGTTGTCGGGCAACTGTGGCGTAACTCAGCGTCGGTTTCTCGGGAGCTGGCACGTAGGTGAAAGCCTTGAGCTGAAAAGCTCGCTAAATGTCTTCTCGGACAACCTCGGCGATGGAAATTGAGGATTAGTAGCTTGTTGAACATTCCGGAGCTCTTTCGGGACGATGTCACGGACGAGTTCTTGCAGGTTGTGAGCGCCAATGCCGCCCTGGTCGAATCGGAGACATGCCAAAGTCGAAGCAACAAACGTGCCGGCGAGAGGTTCTAGTGGCTGACTCGGACCGACAGTGCACGCTCGATGTTCGTTGCTTCGGCAACTAATTCGTCGACAGTAGATGAAGAGGTTGCGAACAAGATCGCCAAGATGTCTTTCTTCCCGCCTCTCATCAGAACGCGCAGTTTCTTCTCTTCGGTGGCCTGATTGTCGGCGCCGCTGCTCAGGTGGAGGACGTCTTGAACGAAGCTGGTGACAGTTTCGCTGGGACCTAGAGCCCTTACTCGCAAGAGGTATTCCGCTCGCTGTCTTCGTTGCTAGTTGGTGATAGTCCTCTTGAGTTCGGACTTGCTGGTATCCCATGACGTAAGAAAGGCCTCATAGTTTCCAAACCAATGCCTCGCAGTTTCCTTTAAGGAAACGTAGAGGTTTTGCTGGCACTGCTCAGCTGTCTATCTGTTGTGACGTGCCACGCGTTCGTAGTGCTGAATCCAGTCGTCGATGTCTTCGTAAATTTTGCCCTGGAAGGTCGTTGGAATTCGAGAGGCGACGGACAGGTAAACGACGGGGGAGGCAGCGGCCGGAGCCTGCGACGATTGGTTGCTCATCCCCGGCTTCGTCAACTGGTTGTATGTGCCTTCACCGGCAGCAGATTGAATTCCAGAAGCAAATCCTGAACACGGCGGCGACCTCGGGCCTCGGTGGTTTCCACGGACGGTCTTCTTGAACCGGGTACTGGGCTTGCACAGCAATGTCTCGGAGGGGTACGCTTCATGGGCTGCTGTACCCCGCGCATCCACCAGAAATGTCACAAGGAAGGCGATGAGAGGATGAACAGTGAACTAAAGATAGGAGTTTAATCGGAGAACTTGTGCCAAACAAAATGAATGACGAGCGTCGAGATGGCTGAAAAGCGTGCGGTGATTTGGTTGCGTAACAGCAGGGGAGGGCGAGACTGACTTGACAAGGTCATGGGCAGCTCCTTATCTAGTGTGCGTCGGCATCGCGAAAATTTGGCCCATAACTTTCGAGCATGGAGCGTTCGGTGTGAGAATATACAGGCACTTTCTAGAAGAAAAAATCTAGGACGAAATGTTAAAAGTTACCTCCCAAGTAAGAATAAACGCGAATCTTCTAGAATTCCGTGACCGAGCGCTGCTTGCTCGGCCCTGCTCGCTGCAATATGCCACGGCGGACAGATGCAGTGATACATAAAGTGAGACTTGGTGGATCATACACACAGAAGTTCCTTCATCGTATTCAACTGAATCCCAGTGAAAACGTGGTCAAATTATGCCTTCATTAAAACAATTCACAACATCTTGAGTGATTGTGTCTTCAATGACGCAGAAAGGACACAACTCAAGAACACGCTAGCACGCCTAGACAACCGACGTTTCTCCGTGACTAAGGTGCTTGGTATTTGAGACAATCCACACAAAGAAGCCAAGGCCACATAAGAGCTTCTTAGATTCTTAAAAACAACACGCCTGAACGTCTGCTTATAGACTATGACTTTCATTGTTAGTTAACAACGCAGTGTTACAGTGTTCAAACATTGTAGATCTACGTTTGTTTTATCTTTCTCTTCTTTCTACTTTCCTTTAATCTCTTCATCCCTCTCTCTCAAAACAAAGCAGCAAACTGAGACAAAATACCCCACGTTAATTTTTTTCTCTTGCTTTCTGCCCTTCCTTCTCTCTCTCTCGCCGGTGCTACCAAACCCAGGTACTATGATGCCTGGAACGCATTTCCGACGGCTGTTGTTTAGCGTCCTCTTCCGCCCAGGCATCACAGGTGTTTTCGATGACAACAAATAACATCACAAAAGCCGGACCTTAATGCCGTTCAATGTCGCGATCCTGGAAGCTTGGGAGGCAGTGGTTATGGAAAAACGTCAGGAGACAACGCGAGTGTAGCTGCCGTCGCGGCGTCCCGAAATCTTGGCTGCAGAAACTTCCATGGTCTGTCTAGCTGGAGAGCGACCTGCAGCAGAAAAGCTGTCTGCCCCATTCACCACCACTGTTGTGAACCCGCCGGGGTTACCGCCGGCGACGATGTGGCACTTCTGTGACAACGTCAGGTAGAAATGGACCGAGCACCATCTAGGATTAGGTGAATACACCAGTCGAAGACGCGTTCCAAACACGTTTGTGATGCGGCCTTGATAGCCATGACTTTTTGTTTGCAATTGTATTAAGAAAAGGAAACAAACAAACAGTGAAAATGTGCTACCATTTCATTTTTGCTGCGAGAGGTTAGTTGACCAACCTTTTCACGTATAAACGTTGAAGTACATTGAATTTGATGCTTCCGATTTATATAAACTCACGGAAATTTAGGCAGTTTATAGACCTTTCCAATAATCGCGATCTGCACTGCTGCGATCTTTTTTTTCTTCTTTTACGGGGCTGTAGAAAGTGTTCTGCGCATGCGCAGTAGATCTTTCTTATAATATATAAGACACTTCGTATCCGTCCACAGCCCAGTTACTCTTTTTTTTTCGACTGGGTGATAAGCGATAGAAAGGTCTATACGCCAGAGCTACTGGTTGCATAGACTGTGGGTTGCACCGCCATTTTCTTCGAAACCGCTGAACATGTCAAAGAAGAAAGGAGAAAAAATAACGCACGTTCCAGAACTCATTAAAATAATTTACACACCAGGAAACGTTACCGCAACTTTCGCGGTCTTCTTAATTAGATTCCTTCGGAATTCCGTGGAGGGAAGTGATTTATTTAGCGGGGAGCAAATATGCCGCCATTAAAAGGGTCCGCATTCATATCTCAGATTAGGTCTGAGTGCGGTTGACTCCTGGATGGAAGGGCGTTTATAAAATGTCTGATGCATCGGTGAAACTAATGAACGCTTTATAATACTAATTACTTTGCGTGAATTCAGGCAAATCCTTATTGCGTTTACTTACAATAAATGGAACCTGAATACGATTGCTCGGACGAATATCGATTTGCATAATGCGTCATATTGAAGCATTGTACGCGAATGTGCGTTAAGTGTAGGTTTCCCGAAAATATACTTTGAAGGACTCGCTCTAATAAATGAAAGCAAACAAAGATATCGGTTCCAAAATACTGCAAACATGAGCAAAGAAGGCTTCAATATAGCTCTGCTCCTGTCGCTCCTTTTATGCAATAAAACCCCCCGGCTAACCACCCCATTTTCACAATGTCATATTACACTCAAATAATGTTTTAACCATGCTATATAGCCTCACGTTTTTGGGAAAAGCGGAACGTTGCACTCCGTGATGAACTGGTAATTACAATTTATTGTAACAATCCTACGCAGTTTATATCATACGTCAGTATAAAATGCCAACTCGACATTTGTTTTGCTTTTCTGCACAAGTAATCGTACGCGCAAAAGGCCAGATGTAAATTTCGTGCCAGCTATCATCATCATGCCCTTCGAATCCGCCATATTTCTACAGGGAAGCTGTTATGTGCTAGGATCTGGAAAAACAATGCGTCCATGGGTGTTAGCTAAAACTCACGTTTAAACGGCGCTCCTTCGTTCCGATTGATCATGACAAGTATAAATAAAAAAAAGGGGGAAACCCGCGTGATCAGTCTTCCTTGGCTCTATTAGATAGTTAGGTCCTGATCCCTTGTTATCATCAACGGTCACCGACTTATATCAGCTAAGAGTGCGCTCTGACGAGGCTTAGGGCAGAACGCGCCGATCTAACCCTCTTTCTTTCGCTTCCGCGATGCTGATAAAGAGACTTGGGCTTTTTTTCAGGATCGCTGATAAAGAGCCCCAAATCGCAGTAAAACCTAAAATAGTCGTATACCAACAACCTACAATAGAACGTGCATCGACCTCACGTTTAGCAAAAACTTATCCGAAGTCAAAATACAACCAGTCGCTTTTTACCATAGTGACAATAAGGCAATGATCACTATAGTCACAAAGAATTAAATCAAGACAATTGAACAACAAAATTGTGTACGTGTCTTCATTGCAATCATATGTAAATCGTATAGATGTCGTTTAGCTGTCTTAATGTTGTTGTAAAGTTACAAAGATAACAGCGTCAATGGTCTTCCATCCTCACGAGAAGTGTATGAGCTCTAAAAAAATGTCACGTTTTCCTGCTGTGAACGAGGTTCATCTGCATTTAACTGTGTTTTTATGACATTAAGACAATGCATTTGTGCACTCAATGGGTTTGTGTTTAGTTTTGGTTCAAGGAAGAAAAAAAAAAGACGACAGCGAAATTCTGGGAAATCAATTATCAGCAATCAGGTCGCCATAATACAGTGTAAATAAATTGGGGTTTGTGTACGTTTATACGGCCTAGAACTCAGTCTGCCCCAATGGGCGACTTGCCTCCCAGCTTTAGATGATAAATTTAGCCAGCGCAGTACAACCGGTAGCCTGGAGTCTGTAACGTGCATCACGCCGTAGTGATACACGACCGCACGCCAGTACGAAGCTCATTCATATACAGGGTGATACAAGGAGACGCCAGGCTCTTTAAATCGACCGCAAAATTCGGTTTCTTAACCTATCGCGCTACGACATTGTGCAGTGTTGCCCACAGATGGTGCATTCCTTTTCGTAAAATTTGCAAAGAGCGAACTTACCTGAGGAAAAAGTAAAGAAAGAAAAAGGCTTAGCTCCTATGTAAACGCAGCGACGCCACCGGTCTTCAAACAACACGGCGCCGTTTCGCACGGGAGACAAGAGATGGCGCAACGAACGCCGCCAACGAACGAGCATAGGGCGCCGAGAGCCGGCGTCTTTTCTTTAGCAGACGATCTTTTCGACTCAAAAGCGGCGCGCGTTCCGCAGGGGGCGACAGTCGCAGAAACAAAAACAACAACTGATATGAAAAAAGCTCGCGCCGCTTTTGATTCGAAAAGATCGTCTGCTAAAGAAAAGACGCCGGCTCTCGGCGTCGTATGCTCGTTCGTTGGCGGCAGTTGGCGTCGGGACCGCTTGCGCCATCTCTTGTTTCTCGTGCGAAACGGCGCCGTGTTGTTTGCAGAACGGTGGCGTCGCTGCGTTTCCATAGGAACTAAGCCTTTTTCTTTCTTTATTTTTTCCTCGGGTAAGTTTGCTCGTTGCAAATTTTACAAAAAAAAATGCACCATCTGTGCGCAACGCTGCACAAAGTCGTAGCGCGATAGGTTAAGAAACCGAATTTTCCAGTTGATTTAAAGAGCCTGGCGTCTCCTTGTATCACCCTGTAGATACGGGCAGGGGTGGGGATTGAACCCAGGATCCCTGGGTTCTGCAGAGCGAGTTTTCGATCCCCGTGCTCCGAGCTGGCGTGTGCTAGCCAACTCGGTCACCGATCCCTCTTACTACAGTGTACTAGAAAACGAGGTAGTGTTTGGACCTGAGCGGCTCGCGTTATACGTGTGCTGTAGATGGCGATACGTGTCGACACCGGTGCAATGGCTGTATGGTGGTGGTTGCGCGCGTGCACCGCGTGCAAGCGCGCGTGCGGCGGCATGTGCCGACAGCAACGACTTCCTGCTGCCTTGTCGACTCCAGCGCCGCGATTCTTGTCTACACACGCAGCCTCTCAAGTTCCCATTGTCGAGTCGCGAAAGCCCAGACACTACCTTGTAGTCTACTACACAGTAGCAAAACTCTTCAATCAAGAAGCGAACTGGGTTATCCAGGTTAGTGAACGGTCTTTATCGAAGACGTCGCGTGAAAAAAGCTTCCTACTGGACTTGAAGCAAAGTGATCATATTTCAGTTCTACGACTCGCACTTTGCCGGGACAATTGTCTTTCCAGGTAGACTATTGGTGCGGGCACAACCAGGTCTACCTACAGAGTCACGAAATGTTCCCACAGTACCAAAACTCCAGGGCTCGAGGCGCCGAGACGCGGCTCCACCGTTTTCATTTACTGTGATCACCATCAGCGTTTCGAAAGCATGTTTTTGCGCAGAAACAAACTAAAAACGTTATTTCTGTAGAAACTTTTATTGGAGAATAGTGCAGAATAACAGGAGCGTGATGGTTTATGAAATACCAGTTTACAAGGCTCTGCGGCAGTTAATATTGTTTTTATATAAACATGTCTCACTGGTGAATTTAGGTAGCGCGTCCCAACCTTGGTGCGTCATAACTTCCGTGGTAATTGGCGGCGCGTCCTCCTCGACGCGCTGGAGCTTTTTCCTCCGCTGATGTTTCGGCTCTCAAATGACCAATCGAAGCTAAACTTGAATGGTAACATTGGAACGCACGCGCTCTCGTCTCATAGTTTCTCGGCGCATGAGGTCGTAGAAAATGCGTTGTACGCAGAAATAATTCGAAAGATAAACTTCATGCTCATTTTCCTCTTATGCAGAGGTGGAAAGAGCCAAGGAGGGCACACGGGAGTGCGTTCTCTAGCTACATGTTCACGTCATGCTAGCGACAGAAGGAACCACTCAAGCCGGGCACCGGCCGGTTGCGAGATTAGAGGCTATTAACATCCGGTTATTCGGCCTTGCTATTTTTGACAGCGCTGACCTACTTTAAATTATTCGCCTCGGCCGAAGGATTTGCTATCAAGCATAGCAAGGCCGGATAACCGGATGCTCATAGCCGCTTCCGTATTTATTACAGCGAAGCTGTATATGAGTCGTTGCCGTTGGTCGTTTTTGTTCATGTATGTTTCCGACGACAGAATAGTTGACAGGAAACCATCGCGCGCGCCTTATTACCGTTCAAGCGTGCCGTACACTTTATCATGTGTTTTTAACACTTGTTTTAATAAAAAAAAAAAAAAACGCAGCGAGGATTCCGTTTGCGAGCAACCGCCGACACGCGGAATTCCGGGTGTCGCCGGTTAAAAAGGCTCGGGAAACATCTAAGCATCTCTTATGAGTTTTGAATGCGAAAGCATGCTCGTCATTCTTCCGCTCTCCTATGTCGTCTGCACCGTACTTGCGTTGACGGCAGAGCGCGCATTCTCCTCGCGGCTCTGACCTTGGACGTTTCAGTGTTAGCGGGGCGGATAGATGGATGGATGGATGGATGAATACGGCTGAGCCCTTTGGATCGGGCGGTAGCTTACGCCACCTAGCCATTTTGTCTTACCCTTTAAGCTTAGAATATTTAAATGTGAAAACTATATTCACTCCGTACTGAAAAGAAAGTGAGGCTATAAATCCCCCTTGCCATCAGTTAATAAGAAAATGCCTAGTTTTCTCTCGCTTTCTGCCACCATTCACTTAATCTTTGCTTGGTAATCTCTACTGTCTTGAAATCCACTTTTTCTTCGCTGTCTCTAAAACCCAATGACCTTATTAAATCTATGTTGTCTTCGGTATGCATAGGGTGAAGCCCTTTACAGTAGAGTATCAAGTGCTCAGCCGTCTCGTCCTCCTCTCCACAAGCAGCGCACACTGTGTCCATTTCCTGGTACTTCGCTCTGTATGTTCTGGTTCGCAAAACACCTGTCCTTGCCTCAAACAACAATGAGCTTCCCCTAGAATTGTCATAAATGCTTTCTTTGGCAATAACTGTTTTGTTTAATCTATAGCCTTCCAGAGCCTTTTTTGTCTGCATTCCCTCTAGCCACCGATCTCTTTCTGTGGCCTTAACTTTCTTCTTAACTGAGACCTGTGCTTCCGTAACCCCACTATAGCCTAAAAACTTTCCTCTTAATTTCCTAGTGCGCTGTCTCCATTTTGTGTCTATACTCCTCATGTATAAATAGCTGAAAACCTTTCGTGCCCATTGCCATGGCGCTGACGGACACGCAGCGCCATGGGGGGTGGTCTTTGAAACTGACGCGCAGCGGCTAACTGGCTAAAAACGCAGCGCAGCGGCGCTGCGTTTTTTCGCGCTAACGTCGACATCGTACAAAGTTCTTGAGCATATTGTTTCTAAACATATCCGGCAATTTCTTTTATCGAATCATGTTCTCAGCCAGTACCAGCAAGGCTTCCGTAAGGGGCTGTCAACGGTGACGCAACTAGTAGAAACCATTCATCACTTTTGTGAGGTATCGGATCGTAAGGGACAAACGAACATCATGTTTTTAGATTTTAAGAAGGCATTCGACAAAGTGAATCTTTTTAAACTCTTAATAAAATTGGTTTCCATCTTGGGAGATAATAAGATTGTTCAATGGATTGAGGCCTTTCTAAATAATCGTCGACAGTTTGTAAGTATTGAAGGGATAAGCTCGGACGAATGTGATGTGAACTCGGGTGTTCCACAGGGTTCTGTCCTGGGTCCCCTGCTGTTTTTGGTTTTTGTTAATGACCTTATCGAAGATTCACCCGTAAAAGCCAGATTATTTGCCGACGATTGTGTTATTTATACTGAAGTAAAGTCCGTTAATGATCAAATTATGCTAAACGAATATTTGTCTCAGATCAATGAATGGTGTGTTAAGTGGCAAATGTCGATAAACTTAGACAAGACAGTATGTATGACGATCACTCATAAACGACAGTCGTTACAATATGTGTATATGCTGCACGGAAAAGCATTAGGCCGAGCGTCAGAGTTTAGATACCTTGGTCTTACAATAACCTCACACCTAAGTTCGACACCGCACGTTAGCAACATAATCGGAAAAGCTAATTAAAGACTAGGATATATCAGGCGCTCTCTTAAACTCGCTTCCTCGGAAACAAAGCTCACAGCATACAAGATGCTAATAAGGCCTTTATTAGAATACGCATGTGAAGTCTGGGACCCGCATGTTAAATATCTCGTATCAAATCTGGAGCAAGTTCAACGGCGTGCGTTACGTTTTGTATTTTCTAGCTATAGACGGCTGGACTCTGTGTCACCTCTTTATAAAAGGTCAAATCTACCCCTCCTTCAAGTGCGGAGGAAGCAGAAGCGGCTTGACCTCTTTTATAACATAATGAATAACCTGGTTCTAGTAAATAAGCAACAGTATATTAATGAGAGCATGTCGCGTATAACCCGCCTACAAGCATGCTCGGGATGTGGAAGAGCGGAAGTTTTCCAAGGACTGTCTTAGGTATTCGTTCTTTTTGCAAACAGCGCGAGAATGGAACAAGCTACCGGCACATGTCGTGACCGCTGAAACTCGAGAAGAGTTTAGTTCCCTTGTTTCAGAGATTTCTAACAGCAGTACCTAGAGTTGTCGTTTCATCGTTGTGTTGAATACGTGTTATTAATCTCTGCATTTTGAACGCGTGTATTTTTTTTGTGTTTTCTTTGTGTTGTGCAATTTCACTCCTATCTTGGTCCTGTGTAGGACCGATAGTATTTCAAATAAATAAAATAAATAAATAAATAAATGGGAGCCTCGTCGACGCGCGCCAGCTAATCGGACCGAACCAGAACTCCATCAGTTTTACTCCGCTACTTTGGGATCGGGGAAAATAGGTGCCGTTCGCTAGGCGTTTCGCGTGGTTTCATAGCTGGGAGCTGGCTTCACTTGGAGAGAGGGTTTAAGGTGCCGTTTGGCGCAACTTCAAAGCTGATGACGTCGGCTTGCTCCATGGGACAGTTAACACTTTAGCATTAAAAAAGAAGATAACACGGTCCTTCACGGGCACATGCTTATCGTGCCTGCAAAAAGCAGTCGAGGCTTCCCTGCACACATTCTGCAAGATCGGAGCCGCTTCCCGCAAACTCCGAGAAGGTTCGATCGATATAAAATCCTGCGAGCAACGTACAGACCGCGTCCAGAGCCCAATTGACAGGTGCGAAGGCCGCCGTAGAGGACACCGGCGGTGGACGGCATTCTTTACGTTGATGCGCACATTGTCGAGGATTCCGGCACGCGTTTGTTTCAAGAAGGTTGCCTTCGTCTTCGCCGTCAAGGTGCCGGCGGTGCCGGGACTCTCCATCGTTGAGTGGCGATGAGTCGCCAAATCGGGGCTTGTACGAAGCCACACTTTAGCGCAGAGAGCGACCACAGCTGCTAGTGACGCCGACATGGAACACAAAGCAAACATAGCGCACACGGCACCAAGCTAGCACTCAAATCCGTATTTCGTCGTTATAGAGAGCCACGATTTAGGAAAGGCGGCACCTGCTCTATCGTAGTCACGTTGTTTGTGGGCCGCGTTTGGAAAAGGAGCTGTAGCCTGCAAGGAGTCAAAAGCGTTCACCGTCAGGAAACGTGTGCGCCTCTCCGCCCGGCTTCCTCGCCACGCTGTCTACGAGACAACCAAATGCATGCGCACTTGAGCCCATCTGCCCGGTAGGCGTCCGCCATTAACTTGGAGTTGCCCCCTCTCCCAAATTTAGACTCTTTCTGTTGTCTCTGTCGGTACTTCATAGGTACGTTGTCGCTAGCGCTCCGAACACCCCTATAGACCTTTTCATACTCCTCCGCATGGGCGCTGCCATCTTGGAATTATGTGACGCAGCAGCCATTAGGTTGCTTCAACTTGCTACTCCGTTGTCCCCTCCGCGCCTTGGCGCATGCGTTGTATTCGTATTTTTCGTCGCGTTCCACCGCGCTTTCTTGCCTTACTTCGGAAACTATAATTCGATACGTCTACTCGACGACTAAGACATCACAAGAGTCCAAAGGTCCTTAAGACAACTGAGGTTTGTTTACTAATAGTGGCGAAACATTCTCAGTAAAAAGCGCGTATATTTATATCACGCATTTTGAATCGGAAGGCGTCAGTCAGCGCAAGGAGACTATCTGAATTTCCTGAAAGTATCGCTCTTTGTATTCATAATATATCAAAAACAGTTGTTTTTTGATTACGAGAGGAAACTCGCGGAGGAGATAGAAAACGAACGTTTAACTTGTGTTTTATCTGAGGCAGTGGTACGTCAGCATCAGGTGATTTTGTTTTTTATAATATCATACCTACATGGGGTGTATGAGGTTCTCAATCTTTTTTTTGCGACGTAAACATTCGGTTGGTCGGTTTACTTATGAAGTTTAAGAAATTGTATACCGTGCTCGCTGCTATTTAGACAGTCATTTAACTGATTTATGGATTATCTTTACTTTTACATTACCCGTTCATTCCACTTCATTTATTTTAACACAAAGGTTCGGACTTCCCGCGTAAGAAACTGCCACAGACACTTAACAGTAGCGAGTTTTAGAATAGCGTGCACAAAAAAGTAACGTCATTTCTATTTGCAAATCCAAAACGCGGTTTGGGTTCGGTGAATGCTCAATAATGACGACGCTTTTTTTTGCGTACGTTGTTTAAACCTTATGCAAGTATCTGGGATCCGCAATATTTAACACCAAACGAAAAAAAAAGAAAAAAGAAAAGAGTTGTCTGCATAACAATCACTTGACTCCAGGATTGTCGATGGTGAATAGAGGTTTACTTTTCGTGGCTGGCAACGCCGAAATTTACAAAGCGAATCTGTACAAACAAATAAACATTTGTTCACACAGGTACGTTAAGTGGTGCCTAGCGCTAGAATTCAGACAAACTTTCCGAGGTATTTCTCTTCCTGCGCCCTTTTATTTCATTTTGCCAATTTTACGGAAGACAAATGCCAGATTTAATTTGAAGGGCCTGTCCCTCATATTATATCTTGAGTAAGCAAATGTTCACATAAAATAATTTATTTTCTATGGCCAATATAGCGAAATGATGCTTATGGGTACTTTAGCAGAGTTGATACTTTAAGAAATATGCTACTCGGCCTGTCAAAACATGCGCGAGTACTGAATTAAAAAAAAAGAGGCCGAGACGATACTTCTTGTTTATATCAATTATCTGCGTCATTACACGATACATTTTAGTCTGCAAAGTTCACTAACCATTGGGTGCCCACAAAAACCAAACAGTGAGTAGTTAACTCGCGAGTTCATCTGTTCTGGCCGATTCAGCACATTGCTAATCAAACTCTCGATATGCTTCTTTACATTCACGTGTTAGTCTCTTCATTAGTTTGTTTTTCTAGAAACTGGTGTAATCGGGTACGGTCGAAGACAATTGTAGTCTTCCCTGTACATCAGTCAGGCATTTCGCAACGGACCATAATCAGATACATCAAAGAAGTTAGTAAAAAAAGCCCGCAATTTAGGCTAAAATACACCTCGTAGTCCTCAAAGTGGCTCAATACCACTGTTTCGTTAGTTGTGCGCTACAAGGAAAATAATCGTATGACAAAATTAAGAAAAAACAACGTAAAACAGCAACGTAGCCGCGTTCATGTTGAAACCGAAACCAACCAAATTGAAGGAACCTAATGGCGCCAAGTGCGTCAGCGTCCTCTATCCGCCGGTCATGCAACTACTAAAATGAAAAGGTCTATACACGTTTGCAAGTGCGGTCTCAGGTCGCCTCCATCTTGCCCAGTGGGGTGCGCTTGGGCGCGGCCCTAATCCGATAATGACGCCTTAGCAAGGCTTCGTAATCGGATTAGGACGCGTCAAGAGCACCGCAGCGAGCGAGATGGCAGCGCCCTGAAGCCAGAATTGCAAACGGGTATTAGCGGCGAGAAGTTTTGGTGGCGCCCTCCTGTGGTTCCCCCTTGTGACGTCATTACCTTGCAAACAACAAGTTCGATGGTGTTTGTTATTAGCATGGTGGAAGCTTGAAATCATTGCGCTCTCAAAGGAACACTGCCAACACCGTCAAAATTAAAGTTCTTTCATTCCTCTTATTTCCGTCGATGATAAATCCCCTTTCCGACGTCATAGTCAGCGTTCGGCCAATCGTGGAAGGCCGACCACAGCGACGCTTTCGGTCGCGCACGGGGCTAATAGGCACGTCACGACGGCTGCTCCGCGTGCAATGCGGAAAACCCGCTTCCAGATAACGTGCGGTAATAGCCGCGTCCCACTGGAGCGACAGACAGCAACAAACGACAGCGACACACGACAACGAGCGACAGACGACACCGACAGACAGCCTGTTTGTCGGAGTCCGCCGTCCCACTTGGCGGACACGACACAGAACACGTGGACAAGGACACTTGTTTTTTAGTGGGACTGGAGTTGTCAACAAAACACTTCAAAATACACAGACAAACGGAGTCTGGCGACGCGGTTTTCGTGTTTTGCTCTTTGGGCATAAAACGCGCCGACAAACACGGTGAAAGTGGCGACGATTACTTTATTTCTTGATTAAAGCTTCCGCTTGTCTTCATTTGCCGTTGGCGACTTTCCGCAAACAGTCGTGACAATCGACACCAAACTTTTTCCGAACTAGAAAACCCGAATCGTTCCTTTTTTGGTTCGTTCGAGGAATTTTAGGTGAGCGCCACGGAATTTCACGCCGATTTTGAGGATGTTTAAAACTTCATATCCGAATGATCGAGGGCAGGCGTTTTTCGGAGGACAATACGGCAAACTGATATCACAGAACGTGATGACAAGTCTCTCATCTGCCGGAATGGCTTGCCGCGGAACGTCGTGTCCTACTTCGTGGTGAGCGGTCTTACTTTGGTCAGTCCTGGAACAGGAGTGTATCCATCCTGATGCAGGGGCTTACGTAGACCTCGGCGTCTTGAAGCACCACCTCGCGCACCAAGTTTTGCGAGCAAAACCAGCCACAGCAAATTCCCTTTCGCTACACGACCGCCCGGCGCCAGCAAGCAAGCCGCGCCCGCGACCACTACGAGCAATCGAGGGACCGGAACTGCCGGAACTGCGGGAACGAGGAGTGGCCGCCAAGGGCTTCTCTGAAGGTCGAGCGGCGGAGCGAGCCACGGGGGGAACGGGACGAAGGGTAGAAGGGTGGGAAGGGAGGCAACAGAATGCACAAGCGGGCGAGGAGGATAAGTTTGTCTCCGAGACATGTTCCTCAGTGGGACTGCTTCCTGCGCTTCAAGTCCAACGACAGACAAGAACTCGTCCGTCGTCGATCGTTTGTCGGCGCTTGTCGGCGATTGTCGCGGGCGTTGGTCGTTGCAGTGGGACATCATCGGCGACACGGAACTTTGTGGTGTCGTCGGACAAAAATCAGTGTTTGTCGTTCTAGTGGGACGAGGCTATAAGCAGACGACGATGCAGAGGCTGTCGCCGGGGTCCTTTGCAGCCATGTCTGCCGCTCGTTCTGAGTGGCTGCTCGGCCGCGGCAGCAAAGTGCGGCGCTCTGCGACTCGGCAAACATTCAGAATGTGCACTTTTTTTTAATGATCGGAAATTTTATCTTCGCTATAACCTTGGGAGCTGCTCATTTTCCTTCGCTATAAACAAAAAAGAATTACTTGAAAAAAGTGCTAACGTGACTAAGAAATCGTGATCGCTTGGTTATAGTGGCGAGTTCGTTATAACATACTTTGTTATGAATTGTCGCGACAGTAATAATAATCTTTATTAGCGAAAATTGATTTACTCTGGGTGCCTCGATAGGTTAGACAGATAAGCGGGGGCCCGTACTCGTGAGTGTCTGCTAGCCAGTCAGCCAAACACAAATCTAAAACAACTGTCTTTTTAGATCCTTAGCCTTTTTGGCGTCCTTCTACATGTAACTACGTGCTCCTTGTTCTTGATATAAGAAGTCAAGCAAGCCTCGTGACAGTTTATGAAGGGCGTCATGCCCACTATATCACATAGCTCACTAACTGAAAAAAGTGAACTGCCTGTTAAATTACTCGGTTATGCCCTCCGCACGTTTGCAATGAAGCACTTCGAAATAAATAATGAATAACTAAATACACAGGATGGGGGGGGGGGGGGGGGGGGTGCAAACACGGTCTTCAAATCTGTGATCATAAGGGTCAAGGTGACAAAGGGGCCAAGCAGAACCACTATCAGCTGTTTTCATTACGTACAAATGTTTGGATCATAGACAAAAATGATGGCAGAAAAATTGAAAGCAAATTTCGGAATATCATTAGTCTAGCTGTATATGTGAATCGTTCCTCTCGACATATAAGACTAGAAAACATGAGAAAAACAATTGCGTGGATATCGCTACGTTAGTGTATTGACCAATCAGGTTCCAATTGTTAGCGCAAAAGGGAAACATATTTCAACCAGAACACAAAATAAAAATATTGATATTATTTGTAATGCGCTTTTCTACTCCCTTATAAAAACAATTAAATGTGCATTTTTTTTTATTTGTAATTGTACATAAATATTCGATATTAATGTCGCTGCTTGATAGTATTTCAGTTTACATAATTATTGAATCAAACATAAAAAACGATGTTAAATACTTTCTTTTGGAATCAAAATAAATTAACTGTATCATGGTGTTTTTTTGAAAGAACACCAGAAGTTGGTAATTAATTACGACGTTACATTCCAATTTCGTATGAGTATGTGCGTTCATACGTGGAAGTAAAATCGAGCCGAAGGGCAGTGCTAAGCAATGTGATAGATAGATTGATTGATTGATTGATTGATTGATTGATTGATTGATTGATTGATTGATTGATTGATTGATTGATTGATTGAGGTTTCATGGCGCAAGGGCTACTAAGGCCAAAATGCGCCAAGAGTCAAACTATTGTATAAGGGAGGGTTTGGAAGAAGAAAGAGCTTAGAAGATGATGGTATAATAAAACTATGTATATGAGATTGTATAAGTGTATACAGGATAAAGGTGAGTTTGGATTACTAATTAAAATTATAGTCGTTGTATAAGTCCGATGTCCTTAAGAAAATTAAACACACAAGCATGCGGAATCAGCGGCTGTTCGCCAAGTAAAATAACTAAGTGCAGTGGAGTATGTTCTCGATATATTTGCGAAATATTTTTAAAACGATCTTGGTCATACCTGGGGCACTCAAGTAGGATGTGTGATATTGATAGAGGAATGTTGCAGCGTTCACACTATGGAGCATCCTCTCCACGCAAGAGATGCCCATGGGTGAGACGCGTATGACGAATCCGTAGCCGGCACAATACCACTTCATAAAAGCGTTCCCGATGCCGGGCGCTCTCCCACTCACTTAGAAAAGGTTTTACAGCATGCAGTTTGTTATGCGTTTCATTACTCCATTCACGTTGCCACTTAGTTTGAATGCAACACTTCAAAGGGATGTGGTAGTCTTTGTATGGTATTTTATGTAGGTCTATTTGTCTCTCATTTGCAGAATTTGCAGCGCTATCGGCCTTTTCATTACCTGGGATGCCGACGTGGCTTGGCACCCAGCAGAAAATTATCTCAATCTGCTTGTACGAGGCTGCGATAACTTTATTTTGTAATTCTAGAACAAGTGGATTTCTAATGCGCTTCAGTGATGTAAGTGCTCTTAATGAGCTCAAGGAATCTGTGTAAACAATTGAGCGGCGAAGCCTTTTTTTCGTTGCATAATCGACAGCTAACAGCAGGCCATAAAGCTCAGCTGTCAGTATGGTGGCTGCATTATGGATTCTCTTGATCTGTTTCACAGATGGCCCTATGAGAGCGCAGCCAGCCACCGACTCTGTTTTAGTCCCATCTGTATACAGACCTACGTACTGTTCATATTGATTTTGTAGCTGAAAGAATTCCTGCCTCATGACTTCATTTGGTGTATATTTTTTGGAATGTTTAGTAAGTGTAAGATCACTATTAATGATATTATAATCCCACGGGGCTATAGTGGTTAGGCATTGAACTACTGGAGGCCTGGGATCTAGTTCTACAAACCCAGCATAATTCATGTTCCTAATTGCAAAAAGAGGAATAACGGCTGGTTTATTTTCAAACGTTCTCTGCAACCTGATGTTTTCGAGGTTATCCCGAGTAGGGTGCTGAGGGACGGAGCGAACTCGAATGGAATACATAAACCCCAGAGCAAACCTCCTACTTTCAAGGGATGGCTCATTGGCTTCTGCATAGAGACTAAGTACCGGGGAGGTGCGAAATGCTCCAGTAGCCAATCGCAGTCCCTGGTGGTGAATGGCGTCCAACACTTTTAGAACTGATGCTCGGGCAGAGCCATACACAATGCTCCCATAATCAAGCCTGGAGCGAACAACTGCCCGGTATATGCGTAACAGACATAGTCTATCGGAGCCCCATGATACATGTAATAGAACCTTAAGTATATTCAGCGATTTGAGACATTTAAGTTTCAAGTTCCTAATATGTGAAACAAAAGTCAATTTCGAATCAAATATGAGTCCCAGAAACTTGTGTTCACTTTTTGTGGCTATTGGTATTCCACACATTTTTAAAGAAGGCTCTTGCAGAACTCCACGTTAACGAGAAAAACACACATAGGCAGTCTTTTCTGGCAAAAATTTAAAAACATTTGTGTCACCCCATTCTTGTAACTTGTTAATTGCCAGTTGGATTCGACGTTCACATATTGAAGGATTACAAGACGAGACAGAAATTTGAATATCTTCTACAAATATAGAGTATTGCACGGAGGGAGGATTAGCCCGGGCAATCGAATTCATCTTTACAATGAAAAGGGTTACGCTAAGGACACCTCCCTGGGGACTCCATTTTCTTGAAAAAACTCCCTGGAAAGGGTTGTTTCCAATCTTACATAAAAAGTGCGACATTGCAAGTAACTTTGAATAGCAACTAGCATTCTACCTCGGACACCAAGACCAAACAAATCCTGCAAAATTCGAAAACGCCAGGCCGTATCATATGCCTTCTCTAAATCAAAAAAGACAGAAACACAGTGTTGCTTATTTACAAATGCCTCCCGCACAGTGGTCTCAAATCGCACCAAGTGATCGAGCGTTGATCGAAACGAACGAAAGTCGCACTGATATTTCTCTAGAAGGTTGCTTTTTTCTAGGTAATACATAAGTCTTTTGTTTATCATTCTCTCCAGTGTTTTTGAGAGACAACTCGTTAGTGCTATCGGTCTGTAACTGGAAGCACATGAAGCATCTTTGCCTGGCTTAAGCAAAGGAATGACAGTGGCCACCTTCCAAGACGACGGGAAATGACCCTCCGACCAAACACGGTTGAATAAGTACAAAATGAGTTCAAGCATTGAGGGATGTAGGTGGCATAGCATAGTGTAGTGAATACCATCAGGACCAGGGGCAGTCTGCTTGGGACTATGCAGTACTGCCTCAAGTTCATGTAGTGTAAATGGTGCATTATAAGGTTCTTGATTGCCTCCTGAGGTACTTATAGATATTTTCTCGGCATGGGGTTTATGCCGAACGAAAGCTGGCGTATAATGATGAGAGCTTGAGACAGACTCAAAATGCTCTCCTAGTAGATGAGCTTGCTCCTCAATACTTTCGGGGCAGATTCCATGTCTAGTCAGAAGAGGGATAGAATATGCACGGTAACAGCCATTTATCTTATGCACTCGATCCCATACCTCTTTGCACGAAACGCTGCTGTTTATGGAAGATGTGTATCCCTTGAAACTATCTCGCTTAGACTTCCTGCGAATAGACCGAGCGCGAGATTTCTTTATCCTAAAGGTGATGAGATTAGTTTGTGTAAGATATCGGCGGAAAATTCCCCAAGCTTTCTTCTGTTTGTTTTTTGCTATGCGGCAGTCGTTATTCCACCATGGTTTTGGTTTTTTGGGAAGATATGTGGATGTCATGGGTATGGCCATGATTGATGCTTCTAAAATATCCTTGGTGATATGCTCAGTTATGCGATCAATGAAGAGCTCATGGAGAGATGTACACGCTAAAAGGGATGCTTGTTTAAAAACTGACCAGTTTGCTTCGTCAAACTTCCAACGGGGAGTTCGCATTGGAAGTGTAACCGGTCGTCCAATGCGATTTAAAATTATGGGAAAATGGTCACTTCCAAATGGGTTAGGATTAACCCCCCATGAGAAGAGAGGGAACAATGTTGGGTCACTAAGTGACAAGTCAATGGAGGTGAATGAGCGGGTTGGCGCACTAAAATATGTAGCCTGCGAGTTGTTGAGCAAGCATAATCCCGTAGAAGAAATAAATCGTTCAATCTTTGATACTCGCGTATCACATCTTCCACTACCCCATATGGGGTTATGAGCGTTAAAATCTCCAAGGATTAAAACAGGTCGTGCGAGTTGGTCATACAGACACTCAAGTTCGTCCCGAGTTAGAGGATAATTAGGAGGTATGTAAATGAAGCAAACTGTTATCAAGCGGTCAGACAAAACACGAACTGCCACAGCCTCCAATCTAGTATTAAGGGGTACCTCAATACATGGAGTAGATCGCTGAACTATAATTGCTACCCCACCTGAGGTGTGAGAAGAATGGAGACGGTCTCTTCGAAAAACATGAAAGTGCCTTAAAAATCCAGAATGGTTGTGATTCAAATGTGTTTCTTGAAGGCAAAATAATAATGGGTGATGAGGGTCTAACAAATAGCACACATCATCATAGTTGTGTAGCAATCCTCGACAGTTCCATTGGAGGATACTTCTTCTATCATATGTAAGGTGGTATTTTCCAGAGACTGTCTAGCTAAACTTAGAAGTCAATTTTAATTCGAGGTGCATTTTTCTTTTTGGACGTATCTTTCGGCTTACCTGTGGTATCACAGGTGGCCGAGGGTAAGGACTCTGAACTAGACTGGGGCCTGTCCTCCTGGGACTGGGGCCCGCTCTCGTCCATTGGTTTGTCTGGAGCCGCTGCTTGCGAACCCTTGGGGGTCTCCGGACCAGGCGGCTTGCCAGGTATACGGGGGCCAACAGAGGCACCAGGGAGACCACGGCCTTTAGGTGGCTGGGCTGCAGGGGGTGCACAAGGCACAGTCCGCTGTGCTTGGTTTTTAGTGGATCCTGACGGACCGGCATCCACCTTTCGGTTCGAGGGCGGAGCTGCTAGCACCGCTCCTGCTGAGGTTGAGGGGGACAAAAAAGGGTCACACAAACTGTCCAAGGACGTCTGTGTTCCCGTTGTAGCTGTTAGCCGTGCAGGTCCCCGGCGCACGGCATCAGCATAGGAGCCCAAGGATTGAAACAAGTAGCGTTTCTTGGCCTCTGGGTAGCTGACGTTTTCTTTAGTTTTGATAGTCAGAATCTCTTTCTCCTGCTTCCACAGAGGGCAAGCACGTGAGTATGCTAGGTGGGGTCCTTTACAGTTTGCACAACACAGTGAGCTTTCGCATAAATCAGCTACATGCTCCGTGCTCCCAGATTTTGCGCATGTATCTCTTCCACGGCAGCTGCGCGAACCGTGCCCAAACCGCTGGCACCTAAATCACCTTTGGCGGTTTGGGATATACGGCCGGACGCGACAGTTTATGTAGCCAGCCTTTACAGAAGCAGGGAGACAGTGACGCTCAAAGGTGACTATGAGATGTTTAGTGGGAGTTTCTGATCCATCTTTCCGGAACATGATCCTTTTTACGGCAACTACTGCAGAAGAGCGGAGGCCCTCAAGGATCTCTTCTTCGCTGCTGTGCAGGAGGTCGTCCTTAGAGATGACCCCACGAATGGTGTTTAGGGTGCGGTGAGGAGACACTGACTTTTACGTCTCCAATGATGTTCAAGGTGAGCAAAGCAATGCTTTGTTTCTTTGAGTTTACTTCCACAAGCAGGTCTCCGGAATACAGATTTTTCGCATTATAATCGTCTCCAAGGCACGAGTCAAGGACTTTTGCAACAGCAAAAGGTGAGACCTTGGACATTGAACGTTGATCCTTTTCTGAATTAAGTACAAAGAACTTCGAAAACATGTTTGATTTAGACTCTTTAGCTATGACAAGATGTTCGGGGCGCAGGCGCTTGCCTAGTCGCCACGAACCGGGTTTTGGTTTAGGAGGGGCAGCCATAAAAAGGCAAAAAAACTTCGGCACCTGTGGCGCACAACCCACCACGGAGTCCAACAAGGGGACAGGCAACACCTCATAACAGTACGGGCTTGTCTGAGAATGCTGCTCTGCCAGTGCTACCAAGACGCTATAACTAAGTGTGGTTTTGACGAGGGTATCTATCGCCACCCAAGGTTAGCCCTTGCCGCCAAAGAAGGGAGAAAAAGGAGCAAGAGAAATGGGAAAGAAATGAAGGAAACAGGAAAGGTAAAAGTGAAAGATCGGAGGGGATAGTAGAAGAAAAGGCGACTAGACTGAATCATCCTGGCCGGGCCTTACCAGGACTCCCGTCTACAAGATGCCGGGGCCGAAGTGGTGTATTGCCTCACCCTTGGGGCCCCGAAGGGTCCAAACCTACCCCGGGCTCGACTCAACCACCAGGATCCCCTTTTTCTCGGACACGGGAAAGCCACGCACAGTCATACGTGGGCGGGCGAACCCGCATGGCTCGGGGTCCGTGGTGACGCCACTCACCAAACACCTGCTTTCACAGGTGCCCCCTGCGGGGCTAAGCAGTGTGTCTTAATATTGTATTTTGTTGTTGCCCATGTTACTTGATAAGAGACAATTTTGATTGCATTTTGAGTTTCACAAAAAAATTAAACCCCTCTTTTAATTTTATAATATTAAGTTAAGAATACAGAACGACCTCAAAAACAAAAGTATCTGCTCTTCAATCACAGAGAAACAATTGTTTTTTCACAAGGCCACCTTCGTCTGAGCCACACAAAATGCACCGCATGAAAAATAAACTGGGTAGGTTAAATACGCTCCTGCGGGAACTAAAGGGAGCGTTTTAAAAACCGCGCGTAGCGCCACAACCGGAGGAGCTGGCGTTCGACTATGAGACGCGTTCAGTACCCGCTTCGTCTTTTCGTGTGCGCACGAATGAACGTATGTTTTTTTTTTTTGAGCCGAGACGTTGAATGTGCCGTTGCACTAGGGTTGGGGAAGACATGCAAAGCTGATGTAGCTGGTCTCGGCTTCTCATATATCTCAGGAAACCTATTTAATGTCTTCCCTAAATCACAATACAGAACCTTACAAAAATGGTCTATAGCCGTCTACGGAAAACTCTATGGCAGGCTATCACCCGCTATGGACTTCTATGGTAGAAATCCATAAATACAACTAAAGCCAACAATAGAAAAATCTAATGGCCCTGTGCCTAAAGACTGGGAACAATACATTTTCTTTACCCGCCTATAGAAGCTTCTATGGCCACGAGTCTTAAGAGGGGGAACCGAAAAATTGTCTCTACTGGCCTATAGAAAATTGTATGGCCATTCGTCTAAAGACTGGGAAGCAATACATTTTTTTCACCAGCCTTTAGAAAATTTTATGGGCCCGAGACTAAAGACTGGGAATCAATAAATTGCCTTTACCCGTCTATAAAAATTGTATTGCCCCGAGTCTAGAAATTCCTCCTCCACCCTATTAAAAATATTTCTAAAGGGCCCGTCAGCCTTGAAGGATTATGGGACCTCACAGGCCTTCAAAACCCTTCAAAAATACCCTACAGAAGAACCCTTCAGGGATACCCCATAGAAAAACCCTTTAGCCCCACAGCCCTTCAACCCGTCATACCCTTCAGCACTTTAGACGCCCAAATGACTGTGAACCATAGACACAAATGCAGTGCAAAACAATATTGAAAATTTATTGCAGACATTTAGTTTTACATGAATACTATAACTCAAAAAGGCGATAAAAAGCAACGTTTGTTCAAAACCGGCGCAAGAAGCTGTAGACGAAAGAGATCACATCAAATAGGGACAACTGACTTCTTTATCACAAAGAAAAATATCTTTCAAAGTACTCACAATGCCGCTGGGTATATTCTTGATGTACGGTAGTTCAGATAATAAAACCGAGCAGGTGCACCTCACGTACAGATACGCAGTCTCAGTAAGCACGTTTAGCGAAAACCACAAACTCGCAAGCAGCACCCGCCGTGGTTGAGAAATTCTGAGCACAGTCACGGTTTCGTTCATGATGACGTCGCGCCGGCGTCTTCGGCGTATTTTTCGCTCGCTGGATGCTTCTGAAGTCGGACGGACGAAGACGCACAAGGAACAAGTTTGGGCAGCGGCCGTCATCCACCGTCTCAGGACCCGCAGTGCCATAATCCCGGTGCGCAGGCACAACATGCGGTGGGACGCTGACCCCGACTGCCAGGCTTGCGGCGAGTAGGCCGACACCGGCCACCATCTCCTTGAATGCGCTGAACACGATGGCGCTCTAGCGGTGCTGAAGGCGGCCAACGCCAAACTGTGGTTCACCTGCGGAACCAAGGAAGAAACTGCACGGATCAAAACAGACCAAGGGGCGAGCCCTCAAAGCCATGCATGCTCACCTTCCTGGAGGAAATTGGTCCGCTCCAAAAAATCCGCGGCGGCTCGTGGGCCAACCGGAATCGCGCATTAGCAGAGAGAAAATGGCTATACTGACGGCTGGCCCCCCCGCTTGCACACACCACTCTTTCCCGTCGACCGCTGGCCTGGCTGCCCTGCACCCTCTCCCCATCACCGGGCGGAGAGAGGAGCAGTCTGGGTTGCTTTTTAGGGACCGTTCTCCGTGGAGGAACCGGTTCCCGGAACGAGTCGCTTCCGCGTGCGTCCTTGTTCCTGAAAAACGCACTTCTCTCGGCTTGTTTTTTTTATTATTATTCATGGTTGAACGGATTTCTCCTCGAGCAGACAGGATTGCGTTCGCCTCAAAACGCCGCTCGGCCAACACCACTCGGCCCGCGGCTCGTCAATTCTCCACATGGAGCGGTCGCCCTCAGTGGTCTCCTTGGTGACCGAACACCCGGGCAGTGAGATACGGGTCCAGGAGCCTACTCGTATTTGATAGAAGAGCAGTAATAAAAATCTGACTGTACACACATACGACCGGCATTCTCCAAATACTTATTTTTTTTTTTCCTGTCGCGTACAATAAGCAGCTATGTTCTAATTCTGCGAAATGTGTTTCCTCCACATAAGCCGTTGCCCACAGACAACTCAAGAAGCCTGAAGGTTTTCCCGACCCCATTAGAAAAGTTCTTGACAGGCTTTCAGACATATCTATGCATTGTAAAGGGCACTTCAGACATTTAAGGAGAGCCTCTGACGGGGCCAGCGAACCCACTAGGAAATATCGGTGCCTTCATGAAACATCTCAGAAATTCCTGAAGTCCCCTTCACACCCTTTAAAAAAATCCTGAAGTCCCATCAGAGCGATTTTCAATAGGACATTCTCGCGGCGGCAGCGGCGGTCTACTAAACGATCTACTAAAACTCTGAACACAGGCTTTTGAGCTTTCTGACTTGTGCAATTTGGTGTTTCCTTATAACTGCCGGCACTTACTTTTTATAGGAAAAAACGCTCCAAATTAGAAAATTAAAACAATATTAAATTTCTGTAATACCGGTGACAAAGCATGACCCAAGATAAGTCCTCTGCTGTTGCAACAAGTCTTTAAAACCAGTAATATCGTTTTTTTAAATCCATTGAAATACTTGGGCAACAATTAAAATTAATCATTACCCCACCAAAACTGAAAATTGATTACACTGCAATCAAGCAATGGCTTGATTGCAATGTTCACTACCAGTGTACTGCATTTCAACACTTCATTGCCGACATGATTTATTAAACTTATTCAAATATAATAATGAATTTTAGTTAATTAGCCTAATGATCTACATTTGCGTTTTTCAGGTTTCAGATGGGGGCTGTTCGAAGAGACAATCCAAATAATGTATTAAGTACGAGTAATATTTGTTCTGCCTTTCAGTGTTTATTTGACAAATGATGGCAGTCACCGGCAAAGTCGGATTCAAAAATAAGACTGCCATATATAGCGCCAGTGCGAACTTAGAGTGTGTAGAGAGGGATGAGGGTACGGTGTAGCTGCGTTGTTGCTGTTGTGTGGGAAAGGGTGTTCCGCTTGTGTTCTGTGTATTCTGTGTGTTCAGAGATGTATGTATATCTACCAACCAAGCAGCACGGATTTTGGCCAAGCAATGCCAGTGGCTGGGGATGGTCTTGTGGCCAGTGGCCAAAGAGTGGCCATTTATTTGCCAAAGATTGGTCGATGGCTGATGGCCAGTGGCCAATGGCCAGAGAAATGCCAGTCATCGGCCAAAGACTGGCCACTGTCTGGCAACTGGCCAAAGGATCAATGCCAGTCGTTGGCCAATGCTTGGCCAACTCTGTGCTGCTTGGGCATGTAGCGTTCAAAAGTCGGGGGCACTTGAAGTATTTTTTTTAGAGTGTGCTGACTAAGGGTAAGAAATATACACCAACACAGTGTTTACAAACAAAGCCCACTTTGCCAACACGAGGTGTGGGCACTGCGCCTGCGTAGTAGCCAC
This sequence comes from Ixodes persulcatus, assembly GCA_013358835.2. NCBI lineage: Eukaryota > Metazoa > Arthropoda > Arachnida > Ixodida > Ixodidae > Ixodes > Ixodes persulcatus. Next base: position 797,386 of record JABSTQ010010796.1, on the reverse strand, counting down.
AATCCGGAGGAGTGCAGCGTTCGCGCATGCGCAGTAGCGACAGCAGCGCAACCCCACTGGCGTGACCTCAGCGAGCTGAGTTGGTCTACAGAAGTCTTTAGCCAGCCTTCAGAAAAGCTAAAGAGCGCTATGGCTGGACAGTGATTGGGTTATAGACAAAGCTAAAGAGGCCCATAAAGGCGACCATAAAAAAACGCTAAAGACAGCCACAGAAAATTCTTTAGCTAATTGGGCCAAATAGCTAAAGCCAACCATACAAAGAATTTTCTATACCCGGCCATAGGACATTTTTCTATGGGATATGGCTTCCGACGACAAGCCTTCCCGGCTTCAAGAGGTTGTAACCACTGAACTTTTTTACAAAATCTCACAAGGAAATGACATCCTGAACTTAATCTGCCACACATTCACTGACACCAGGATAGGAAATAAAAAAAAGATGGTTTAAGATCGCGATTCAAGTCACACCAATTTCACAGTGATGATTTTCCCACCAGTATACATTTATAAAAAAAAACTTTCCCACAAAAGCTGATCCGAGAAATAAGTTGTATTTATCTTCTGTCTATAATTTAATTTTGTCCGTGCGCATTTATCTTGCGTTCATTAAAAAGATATTCCACCAAAAACAACTTGCTACATGTTGAACGCAAACAAAATGCGGTGTTCTTCTGTGTGAACCTGAGAGGTTAGATTTGTTTATATGTTCCAATACTTTCGTCAATTACGTGGTATCGTGTGCAAGTAAATGAGGATGTGATGGAAGCAAACAATACCGAAAAGTATACAAGCGTGCGCGCAACGCACACAGCAAAGAGAGTAACTGAGAAAGAAAGTCACAGGTAGATGGACGGAGTTATACATGTAAGTGCACTCTAAGAAAAAATGACGACCAGGTGTAGTCAAAATGGCGTTTTGGAGTCATTCACTACCCCAAAGGCCCGGTTACGAGCCTTTGGGCAAATCGACGACCCTAAGCCGCTGTGGAATGACCACTTCTCTCCCAGTGACAACAGGTAGGGTGGTCACTTTAGCATCATATAATATTGTCCAGGCAGTCGTACAATAAAATTATTGACTTAGATAACCTCAAAAAGCCTGTAAAGTATTTTATTTCAAGTTTTTGTAATCATTGCACAAATTTGAAACCGCCGGCAACAGTATGTGTCGTGTAATTCGCGTAAGTTGGCGGAAGCACGGCAGCAACCTGGCAACACTGGTTGGCATTCCTTCTCGGTCGGTGCGGTCGGTGCAGCCTGCGTGAGCGTCTCTCGCTGAATTTCTACGTGCAGAAAGCGGCGATTTGCGGCTTGACGCTACCGACGCTGCGCTTGGTTTGACATGAATATTTGCTGCAATGAGGTAAGCATTCTCTTTACACTGTATTTTATTGTGAGGTAGGGTTATATTTGATTGTGTTGGGGACTGAGGATCGGCAGGAGGAACGTGCAGAAACTGATATGACTGTTTCTCGTTCTGCCTTTTCTCAGTCTGAGGCTTTGTTCAGTATGATTAACCTTGACCAGCTCATCTGAGACCTTCCATTTTGTCGAACGTATTTGAAAAGTGGTTTTTATTTGTTATGGTTGTACACCAGACACTATCTAAGCTTGAATATCTGGGAGACATATGCGCCGATGTTCATTCTGCATTGCGCGACTCAGCGCGCCAGTTACGCAACAATACCGTGGGACGATATCATCATGACGTATCCTGTCCTGCCCAGAGAATGACACACCCAAGATTACCTCTGTTTGCTTGCGAGCTCCCAAACTACATCGCCAACAACAACACATCAATGGAGTACCTTTTCCCACTATTGAGGGCGCTCGGTAAAGGCTTTTCTGCGACCAAAACGCCACTCACAGACTGCATGTGCGCGATACTGCCTTTTGGTGGCAAGTAGCGAGGCGCCAGCAAAAGGACGAGGTCGTTTTTATTGTAGCCTAAAATAAATGTCTTTTTTTTTTCTTTTTTTATGAAAGGAAGCACATTGACAGCTTTTACTGGTAACAGTTATCTTTAGAGTTTGATTTTGGGTTGCTAAAAGGTATGAATTTGGGCTAGTTCGTTGACAAGCATCTTGGGTTTAAAACCGTGACAAGATAGGGACAAAGTAAAGACGAGGCAGACAACAGCGCTGGGATTGGAATACTGAAAGGACTCGTGGCTTTTCATTGGAAGACTTAAGGTTACGGTGATTGTACATTTCCCACAATATCATCTGGTTTTTACGTCTTTTTTACCTCAGGCAGTTTGCATACTTTAAGTATAGGATTTGTCTCTGTTGTTTTGGGCCAACACATGATCCTTCGTGTCGCAACAAAAATAACTTTTGCAAACCATTCCTTGTGCGGGTCTTGTCCGGAATAATCACTAAAGAGGCTGGTGCCGTTGAATGATAGACTAAAAAATAATATGACGAGTTGGAAGGGGAAACATATGAAATGCACTGTCTAGGCAAACATATAATGCCACGCGTTAGGTGCCAACGTTTGAGTTTGTATATATTTCAGCACTAGCTCCGTCATTTGCCGAAATCGCACAAAAATGGTGCCAGCAACTTTGGAAAACGACGACATTGAAATAACGAGTACTCTCGGATTACACGGTAAGTGGTGCGTGAAGCTGTATGTAAAGGCACAACTCGTTGAAAGTAAGTTTCCTGGTCTTGTGGCATGATCAATGCTTCCTTGGCATGCCGAGTGCTGCGTCTCTGTGCCTTTGCATGCTTAGATACCGATCAAGAATCGGGGTTACGGAAAAGTTTTGAAGGTGTGTCACCCGTAGATGTCTTTGCATGATATATCGGCCGCAGAGTTTTGGATTGTTCAGCTGTTCTGGCGAGTTGCTATCAATAAAGGGAAAAAACATCTGTACAGTTGCTCTTATGCACTATTAACCATGGCTGTGTTACAAATCTACTCTAATAGATCACATGGCAGCACAAACAGAGCAGCGCTGTGGAGCAAGGAAGGTTTCCGAAGGCAAAAGTACAAGACAAAAAAACGCGCCGCTGCCCCTTTCTTCTGCCCCCCCCCCCCCCTCAACCCTTTTTCCGTTGCCACTGGACACTGGATCATGCTCGTTTCTGGACCACAAGTGCCGCAAGTTACAAATACAGTCGTCAGAGTAAGTAAAACATTGCTCCAGTGACACATACGGCTTCACACATATTGCATTCGCAAAACACATCCACATGGTGTTGATTCTTGATTGGTATCGAAACATGCGAAGGCACAAAGACGCAGCACTTCGGCGTACCAGAGAAGCTTTGATCTCGTCGCAGGACCGGTGAAACTTGCTTTTGACGAGCTGTGCCTTTTTGCTGTGGCACTGCGCTTTCAAAAAATTTCCACGTGTTCTCAATGGCAGGTTTCACCGCTTACACATGTTTTTAAAAAACTTCTTCGGCGAATGACGACGAACGAGTGGAAAACGTGTTTTCAGCACGCTGCCACCAGCCTCTGCAACGCTAGCAATAACGCGATTTCGCCGCATGCATGATGGCCGTCCGGTGGCTGCACTCGTGCTACAGTGATCAAGTGGGGGAGTGCGATCCAGCAATTGTCATAGAGATCAGTGGGGCTAACAGTAAGCTTATTCTATTTACCTATACACCTCCTGTCCCAACCGCACCTGGTGCACACCCAGGCACGTAGCCAGGATTTTGGTTCGGGGGGGGGGGTTCCTGAAAAAGGAAAGATTTCAGGGGGGTCCCGGGCCCAGGCCCCATGGGCCTCCCCCCTGGCTACGTGCCTATGCACACCAGTGTATTCAAGCGCAGCCTGTCCTAAAACACATGCCGGAAGTTTGCTACCCTGCGCTTGTCTGCACCATGCTACACTTTTATGTACCATGCTACACTTTTCGGTACCATTGTGCTGAAAAGTGTAGAATTCATCTGCTAAGAGCAAATGAATGCAAATGCTATTGTGGCGTACAAGGAAACAACAGAAAGCAGACGGTAACCCTTAAAAATGCAGGAGCAATTCCATTTCGTGTCGAAAATGGTTTTTAGTATATTTGGATGAAGAAACACTCACAGAAAATATTTTGTTTATATACTTAAAGACAAAAGAGACACACACAAGAGCAAACAGAAGCAGACAGCACCCTGTGCTTCTGATCCAAAAGTTGATTACAGTACCAGTCCTAATGTCATGGCAGCACTAGCAATGCTATCAATGAAGCATTAAAATTTACCGTACTTCAGTTAGGGCAGCTAAAATACATTGAACATGATGGACAGCCATACTTGGGTGCCTGTCACATGCTCGAGCTGTGCTTTCATTCTTTTTAACTAAAGTATATCTCTTTCTCGCTTGACTTGATCTGTATCTATCTCATGTACTGAGTGCCTTTCTACAGCCTTTTGCGTTTCGTATTAGTCATTAGGCTCTTACCATTCATTTGTAATAATAGATGCTAATTCCCCAAGTGTCATGGGCATTGAAGCGTTTTTGAACAAATATGGATTGAATGAAGAGTATAAAAGTATATTGGCTTTTCTGTTATTGTGCAGGCTCTGTGGTGTCCGCAGCTCCAAGGCATGGCTGTGATCATCTGAGAATGGTGCTGTTCCTATCTGTGCACTTCTGCTGTGATTCTCATTTCTGCAAGTACATTAAAAAATATTCGTAACATTATTACAATCTTCTGAAATATTGTTCATTTCTGTAGACTAAACTCACTTTCCTACTGCCTGCTATGTCAGGAGCTACTGTAAAATCCCGAGAGATGCCCCACCCCCGAAAGGTAACCCACCCCTTTTTTCGCTTGATTGGCTATTCTTTTAAACACCGAAAGTAATCGTAGTGTGGGATATATGATGACCTCGGCGTAAATACATCTCGTTAGCTATAGCGAGATATAAGCGAACATTGCTGACTGGGAAGTATAGTCATGTTTACTTTGTTGCCCCTTGCTGTGATAACAAGTTTGGCAGAAACACATGATCTAAAAATAGTTTGTTATTTTTTCCAAGCTTTCTTGATTGCACGCTGAAAGTTGACCCACACTTCATTTTTAACCAATTTTTTCTCGATTTCAGGTGGGCTATTTCTCGGGATTTTGCGGTAAATAGTCTACGTGCTGCATACAATTTTTTTTTTTTTTTTAACAGGCATTTGTGTGAAGGGAGGAGAGCAGTTGAATTTTTTGTAAACTCTCCATTCATGCTGAAAACTTGCTTTTTAAGACTGGAGACAGCAGTTAAAATGGTGTGTTATCACAAACTGAGGGTGTCTAAAAGTTTTAAGGACATGGTGGGCTGCATTAATTTCCCCTTGGGTGTCATAAGCGGTTCGTGTGCCTCAGTTCAGAGCCGTATATTGGGAGAGTCTGGCCAGTGGGTGTGGCAATGAAGGCACTGGAGAGGAGAAAATTGAAGGAAAGGGAGGAGAGTGCCAAAGGAGCGTGAGAGAAAGAAGGGAGCAAAGAGGAGATGACCGCCATTTTGACGCAACGCTGTTGGCGCAGAGCACTGTGGAGGCTACGCATCATCTGCTACGGGCTTATTTCTTTTTCGCCTGAATCGAAGTTTGCGTTCAGACATGCAGAAACTTAATTCATTTGCTTTTTAAGCCACCAAGGAATAACACTGCATCATTTTCTTGCCAGAGCCTGCCAAATGAAAGGGAAGAACCAAAATTTGGATGTCTATTCCACGCATTCCGCCGGGCAAATGAATGAAAATGGCGGCCCTCCCCACTCAGTTGGGAGTCTATGATCTCACTGCCGCGTTGCGGCGGCGAGATCATAGATTGGCCAAACTTTCCCCATATACGGCTCTGCCTCACTTTACTTTGCCGTAGTTCAGACAAGTTTTTTTTAGCGGCACTCGTTTTGATGCAGACATTGTCGAGATACTATTAAGAAAGCAGTTTTATTAGTAGGAAACTCAAACTAATTATGTAAGCATATACACAGGTTGAACAGATTTCGCCTGTTTAAAACAAGATGTCATGACGACAACATACATGTCCATCGTTGTACAAGTCGAGGTGCTGATGTGATACCTCGAGTTCGGGACCACATTCTGAGAGTTGAAGCAGTCCTGTATGGGCTACCTTGTAGGCACGCACATGTTGCTGAAAGCAGTCTGTCGCAAGCATTTCAAGCAGCAGGAACACATCATTATGAGACACATAAATGGTGCGGATCTGTGCGAATGTCGGGAGCTCTCCTTTTACCACTACGAGAATGTCGTCTTCTCTGTACTCTCCAGCATCTAGAGAGACACTTTTGGCTTCGAAGAGGCTCACTTTGTGCTCCAAGCTTTGAGCAGCAGCTGGCAAATTATCTCTGTCGACCTCTCTTGCATGCAGCATTCTTGGACTTGATTTTGCTTCAAGGGAATTCATTTCAAAGCTCTGCAGCAACTGGTGCCGTGATGCAAGCGTCTTGCAGATGTTTCTGAAATTTTTTACCTTTGAAGCCATGGCTTTAAAATACTGATGCTTGGCCTCGAAGCGAAGACACCAGTATTGGCGCAAAGGTCCAAGGGCAGCTGTCATCCTTGCATAGTGCACAATGTAGTGGATTTTTGGGAGGATCCTTGCCTCAGGGTACATCTCTGTGAATGCTTCGATAAAGTCTTCCACTGAAACTTCGAGGTGTGCAAGCCAGTCCTCGGGAATCTCTTCAGAGAGCACCAAATCAACAATGCCGTGCAGCTGGAGGAGCACATTCCAGTGTCCGTTTCCTTCCGGAATAGACGTTCCAAATATCAGGGGATAGAGTCTGAACAGGCACCGTTTTTGAGAGGCCGTACCTTTGAGGCTTGCTCCTCCCTGAATAAATGCAGCTGTTAGTGGTTCTGGACGGTTTTTCCTGTCATTGAACCCGTAAGGAAAAGTCTCCACTCTCTTCAGATCCTCTAGGCTCAGTGTGCCTTCGTCTATTAGACCTTTTGTGACATGCTTAATGATGTATGCAAGCGCACCTTCAAAAAGATCGTGCATGACGTCGGGGGCCATTTGCATCGTGACATCAAAATAGGTCAACTGTAGCATTGGGGATGGGCCGACAACACCATACGCCTTGCAATTTACCTGTGGGTTTATCTTAACTGCAGCTAAGTGGCTGTTGTGGTTATCTCTTGTCCTTATTTGGCAGTGCTCTTCAGTTGTCACGGTACGAAGGTCGCGACTAGTCACCATACAGTAGCGGCATACTCGCCCTTGCGAAAAACACGCCGAAAACCCTCCTAACTTATGTTGGGAGAGATTGTCGCCACACACTGCCATCACAATAACCTTCACATTTTGTGCAACACCATTTATAGCTGCAGTTAGACCAGTGCTGCTGAGTTCTTCCAAATCATCAAGTAGTGGTTTCAAGATGGCACAAAGCCCATGTTTTTCGACATCCTTAATTTTGCTAGAATGACTAAGTAGACAGACCTGAGCCTTGATCTGTACCGTGGGTGGATGTTTAGCAGTGTGAAATACACTGTTGTCAGCTTGTGGACTCCACGTTTGGCCCCGAGGGGGTTGGCAATTTCCACCTCGTCCATGTACAGTAGCACAAAGAGCGTCATTACAGATGCGTCTGTCACAACATCTCGTAACCTTTCGTACACGGATCCATCCCTGAAGTCTTTATAGGTCTTGTACCCATCGTCTGTCAAAGTGGGGACATGCGCATCAATTAAGAGTTCTGGAGCTGCCTTCAACTGGAGAATATTTGTAAGCACTTTTCCAATCGATACATATTGAAATGTGTCACCTTCATCTCCGACTTTCATTTCATCTGGACTCACAAAGGGAAACATGTTTCTTGCGAACTGCTCTCGTGCATGCTTTGACCTGACGCAGCTGAAAATCTGTTCAACAAAGGTGCAATCAAGTAGAGATGCTAGTTCTCTGGGCAGTGCGTCGTAACTGAATGGCAAGGCCTGTTTAACCTGTCCAGCAAATTGTTCTAATACAACCTGAAGCATGAACCGCATGTCTGCAAACACCAAGTCTGCTGCACTGTGAGGCACCTTGTGCTCTTCTGTCAACTTGAAGAAACACATGCAGACAGTCTTGGTCATGGTGGAAAGAAACTCTTCAAATGTCTGAGGCTTGGTAGTGCTGGTGGATGGTGGATTGTCACGACTTTCATCTGGGAGAACTGGGTCATCCTGCGCACTTTCACACTCCATGGGGCTTTCTAGTTGTGGAGGTTCAGGTGGCGAAATGGCATCCTTGTGCTTCCGGTATAGATGTTTTCTGTACGACTCGACGTGCCTGTATGACTTTCCACAACTGTCTACAGCACATGTGACAAGGAAGTTGTGCTCCCCACTGTGCACGACACCGAGATGACTAACGACCACAGTCAATTTTTGATCAAAAAATGTGCAACGGGGGCATTGAAAGAAGTGAATTTTCTCCATGTTGTAACCGCCTCTCAACCGGCGTTAAGTGTTCTGACAAAGTTTTGCTTGCTTCGATCACAGCACGCCAAAAGAGAAAGGGAAACTCCACGTTTTTCTCTGTGTTTTTCTTTTTAAAAAGACGCCAGCATTTCTCGTGCTAGCATCTCTCGCGAGTTTGGGGCCCTGATTGGCCTATTCAACGTCCTGCTCTTTCGGAATCAGCAGACGGCTCTTTAGAGCAAACAGAGCAGTGAACTCTGCGTGTAGTAAAATTGCGCGAATGTGGTGTTGACGCGACGCACCATAACCGACCACCCTGAACGCGCGTTGAAGCACACGTGAAGATGGCCGGTTCTGATAGGACCCTAAACAATCGCCGAAGCGGCATCTCTTATTGTACGAAGCATATCTCCGAAGCGGCATCCTTTGTATACGAGTCGGCTGTTACCCCTCTCCTACCGCGTAAACCGTAGGAGTTAGCGCGATGAACGCTACGAGCTACCCGAGCCAATTCATAGCTCGTGGCATGTCATGTGAGTTCTCTGTTCTGGCGTCACTCCTCTTCCCCCCCCCCCCCCAAGAGGACACGTGACACCTTCCCAGCTATGGATTGGCTCTGGTGGCTCGTAGCGTCCTTTGCGATCCATCGTAGAGGAACAAAGTATAGCTGCGCGCACTCTTCCCAAAGGTACAGGCCTGAAAGTGTAACAACTGAGACAGCGTTGGGAGCTACGTGCCCACCCGACCAATAGCCAAGCAGGGGTACCGGATTTGCCCCATGGTTACTCAGTTACGAAATCCCTATACGAGGCCTGGGCGCCTGGGATTGCCTGCGAGCGTTTTAGTTTCGCCTGCACCTCTTGTTCTGTACGCACAGCAGCAAATCGCTGCTCTAGAGCTGAGACAAAATGAGCGTTACTTGTATAGTTAAGTACAAGGAGTCCTGCAAAAAGCTGGTTGTAGGGGGCCAGAAGGCTGCGGCGGATGTGAGGACGGCCCTTCTCAGAAGCCCCTTTAAAGATGTCGTGGACAACATGTTGATACAGGTGAGTGATGCGCGCGCGCACGTTTTGTGTGGTACTTGCAGAGGCGCGAGAGCGGCTTTCAAGATTAGGTCATAGAGGTTTTTGATATCGGTAAAATAAATTCTGTTCCGCGTCATTCATGAAGAATTTAGGCTATCGGTGACCCTCTGGAGCGAAACACCCGCTCTGGAAAAATGTCGGGTCGCTGCAGGAGCGTCTCCCCGTGTACAATATTTTTTTTTTTTTTTCGAGTAGGTTTTGTTTTGTCTTGATGACAGGTTGAGTCTACACATCTCTGATTAGGGTGCGTCGAATAAGGCCAACATTTATTTAAAAATTAGTGTGGTTTAACTTATAAGTTTGGTTATTACTTGCCGCTTACGGCCTGCCCCCCCCCCCCATTTTTTTTAATAATTGTTTTTCATTGAAGCTAGTTAACTAAGCCCATTGCCCTACATGTCTACAAACCTTAAAAAAATTTTTTATTACTTTGGATGTGATATGCCGCGGGTGTTTCAGTAAAGATTTAAAAAAAAAAAGTTCCTAAAATATGTTGTATGAGATAGACAGAACCTCTTTCTGGGAACAAATAGACTGCCGCAGTGGGCGTCCGTACCGAGAAAGTATACTAATTAACAAACCAATTAAAAAAAATTAATTTTTAATCGGTGCAGTTTGGTAGCCACTACCAGTTTATTGCTGCAGACAGAATGATCCCATATCCGTTTTTAAAACAGAAGAAAAAGTTCTCAAAAACTGTAGCGTGAGAAAATCGCGAGCTTTTTCCGAAGGAAACCGAAACAACACAAGAGAAGCGCTGGAAATCACGTGCAACGGTACCTTCAGCTGCTGACGTTTTGTGACGTCGCCTAATCTTCGACGCGCAGTTCAAAACGTCTACGTCATTTTACCGTCGACCTCGGCACGCGGCACGGGCTTTTTGCCGCATCACTCATATAGAAAAAAAAATAAAATAAAAAGTTTGCTAATCTTGACGAAGACCATGGAGCACGGAATGCCCCGCACGAACCACTCTGTGCGTCGTTTGCGCAATCTGTTTCAATATTTTTTTTTTATATCTATTTTTATTTATTTTCAAATATATATATATATTTTTTTTCATTTTAAGTGTTATTTTGTTTTTATTTTGATATATTTTATTGCATTACAGTATTTTTTATTTTATTTTTATGTTATTGGAATTTTATTGTATTAATTTTATTGTATATTATTTTTTAATCATTTTATATTTGTTGTAGTGTATTTTTATTTGCTTTAGTTATTATTTTTACCCAAAACCTGCTGCTCTCACTGGCACGTTTGCATTTAAATGAAAATTATTAATCCCTCAAGGCCAGCTGTGTGGCTATGATATCCAACTGCCACCGCACCGACCTAGCTTCGAGCCTCGCCGAGGCTCAATCTTCATTTATGAACTTTATATGAAATCTTAACATCTGTAATGCTCCCATCATGTATTCAAGACGCTCGCTATGACTGCTGTTATTATACCCGTTCATGACAATTTTCTCGGAGGAAATGCCCCATAATAATAATAATAATAATAATAATAATAATAATCTTTATTGGCTCAGGAGAGCCGTGGCACCGCGGAAAGGCGACAGCCCGTACCTTGGAGGCCCGCGGTGCCACGTCTAGTGATGATGATGATGATGAGATGATATATACAAGGGGAGGACGACACAGTCTTCACCGTGCGTTGGGGCTAGGAAAGCCCTGGCGGTTTGATGGTGCATGATGAGGACGACTGCTTTTCTGATCCGCCGCACGAGTCTTGGAGGTTCGGCGGCGGTTTTGGCCAGTAGGCCAGCGAGCCAAGGTGACCTTCGGCAGGCTGTTCTATGCACGTTCGGGATGGTAAAGCCCTTGCGGTTAATGGTGTGCTCACTCGCTTCGTTGAAGGCAGCGGCACCAGGTGGTGGCCCAGTCGAAGTAGACAGCTGCCACCCTGACACATTGACGTCCAGGGCTAGAACGTAGCGCCGCGGTCACCCGGTATAGCTTCCTGGCATCGTCGTCCAAAAAACACATTCTGTGTTAAAAAAAAAAAGGGGGGGGGGGAACTGCTACTTGAAATTAAAATCTGCACAGGACTATCTTTTATTGCATTGAGTGATGTGGCCAATACAGGTGCCCGCCGGATGCCGAGCTGGACAGTAAAATAATGCAGACAATTTGAACCACGTGCCGTAATTGGGTGACATTTCAACACGTCAACAGCTAGCGGAAGTTTTCTTTGCACATGATTCCCTGCACTTCTGATTCACTGTTTCGGTTTCCTGCAGAAAAAAAGCTAGAGATTTTGTCGCGCTGCAGTCCTTATGAGAAGGAATTTTTTCCGTTTTAGAAATGGATATGGGATCATTGTGTCTGCATCATCAAACTTGTAATTCCTACTGCCCACCAAACTGAACTAATTTAAAAATTAATTCGGTGGTTATTTAGTATGTTTCTGCAATCCCAGGCATCTACCGTGCTTAGTTGACAATTTGTTTTCAAAAAGAGTTTCTTTTTATCCCAAACAGCATAACATAGAATACCGTGCATCTCTGCCCATTCCGCACTAAGCGCCCACTCCCGAAATTTTTGAACATCTAAAACATCATGCGTAAAATTGATGACCTCACATGCACCCAACCCCTATTTTTTCGCAATTATCTTCAAAGTTTGAGTTGGCGCTTGCTCGGTATTTTATGGTATTTTTAGAGATTTTTAAAGTAATTGTAGAAACACTCGGTATAAACTTAGCTTTTTTCGTGCAGCTAAGCTGATTTATATTTAATATTTGTTTTCAGGTGAAGGACAAAGCTCTCAATGAGTTCTTTGATATTGATGACACAACTGTTGTCACGGACGGTGACATTATAAGACTGGTCGAAAACCCATTCCTGGATCTATTCGCCAGAAGTGCACCCTTGGAGCTGTTAGTACATTTGTGACACACTTGATCTATTTGCTTGTTGTGTTGAGTGTGCAAACAATTTCACTTTCAACACGTATAAGAGGATGACAATGACATTACTGCATATGTATAATTTGCTTCATAATTGGGACAGAGCCAGGGGCGGATTTAGAGGGGGGGTTCCGGATGTCCTGACCCCTCTCTTGATTTCTGCATGTGTAAAATTTAGTGCGTAAAACGAAGGAGAGGGGGAGGGGGTTCCTAAACATATGGTACGCTGATCAACACCTGACCCCCCCCCCCCCCCCTCAGGAAATTCCTGCATCCGCCCCTGGACAGAGCTCTTGCATCTTTGATTTTGTCATGACAGAAGTTAATGACACTGCTTTTTGTACATTCCTAAAAAACTTTCTTATGGTGGAAAGACTATGGACAGAATACTTCTCCACTGCAGTGATCCTGATATCGAATTCAGCACGGAGAGTCCTGCTGTTCCCAGCCCTGTATCCGTGCAATCAGCAGCTGGACCACTATGGTACAGATTTCCTGACTTCCCGATCAACATTGCTCAGGAAATTGAAAAGACAGAAGTGGGCAAGGTGACGCCGAATTTGAGGAGGAACATCATCAGACAGATTGTCTCATCTTTATGTATAGAGACTATGTGAGTATCAAACTGTATTCAACATTAGTTCCACATTGTTTAATATTTAATTATTTTCCAGCTAGCAGTCATGGTGAGGCATTGGGAGGGCACAGATTCTAAATGCCAGATTGCCTCGGGCGCAGACATGTGGAAAATTAGTTCAAGGCATTAGCAACAGATATGCAGTCATGTCTCCATTTTTTGCAGGGTCTTAAATAATTTGTAACCAAACATATAGTTTTTATATGCACTACCCATATCCTGAGTCCCCAAAATGCTGCTCTATCAGATGTGTATCCTGATAGACATGAACAATTTCTGCGTGATCAATTCTGGCAGTTCAGTTTTAACTTGGGGTGAAGGCTCGGTATTTTTTTGCTAGTGAGTTTCCTTTGATGAATGTGGCATCACCACAGTCGAGACTGCAAACTCAAACATTGGAAGAGGGGAAACATTTGTGATTTAAGCTCACCCTTTACTATCATTAGCATATTAATCTTTCCTTCTTCTTCAAAAAATGTTTCGAAAAAAAAAGAAAAAAAAAGAAATTACATATTTATTTTATACAGCGTGAGGCTGCTTCAAGGCAAATAGAGCCAAAATGTCCTAGTAGGTGTTGCACTGCTGCTTAGGGAATTTTCGATTAATGTGCTATGAGCTGAGCTAGTTGGTGCATGATACTAGGATAGGGCCAGCTTAAACAAATAAAAGAAAAAAAAATGAAATTACACATAGAAAAATAGAGTGATATAACTGAACTACCAGCTAGACTACATGAGAGATGCTTGAAACTATGGCCATCAAAGAAAACAAAGCAATGCACGTCAGCATGCCTTTTATCAAGCTAAACACCAAAGAGAACCAATGTTTGCGGTGTTTTACGTCCCACTGAAATGTGGGTCATTTCAAACTAAATTCTATCTATATATCTCTTGGAAGAAGAAAAAGAATCAGATGCCGTATTTGCCGGACTATGAGTCGCATTCTTGTATAAGTCGCACCTCTTCGCACGGTTCACGCGATGAGTTCTTTAGTTTACGTGCATCGGTATTGTGAAATCAGAGTTTTGCACAATCGGCTAGATCGCATGTACCGTTTGATCTGCAACTTTGACTTTTCGACTCGCGAGAAATGCCCATAGCACGGAGCTGTCTGGCGGGGGCAGTCAAGTGTTTCGCAGCAAAAAGACGTAAAATGCTCAAAAAAAAAGAAGGTAGTCAGTTTTATTCGAGCGAACTCGTGCCGGGCAAACGAAAGTTTAACGAGCTAGACACTAGTGAACCAAGCTTTGGAGCACTAGGCCTTGCCTAGGCCAAGTCCCGGAGACGACGGGCGCATCGATGCGCAGGCGGAAAGGGAAACCTTGACATACTCTTTTTCGGCACCTCTAAGAGATCGGCTAGGCACAATTTTTCATGTTACATGTAGCAACACGGCTGCAGCATGGCAAAACGAAACTGCTCATCAAACGGAAACTAAGAGAGATGCGAGAAAATAGTCGGCAAAGCGTGTATACCAGCCCACTTACCTTGCAGTGTTATTGGACTGAATGAAGCAAAAGAATACGAAGCCATGGCTGAATTAGGCAACGTCGATAACATGCTGTAAAAGCTTTATTCTCACTGTATTCCATATTCTCATTGAGCCGCTTCGGGGAAACCATAAAATTTCTCGCTTTCTGAATCAGTTATGAAAAGTGTATAAGAGTGCGGCAACAGCAGTGCCTCCTGGAGGGGGCAACACCACCTATGACTACATAGTTACGGTGCTCTACAAAAATGGCGTGCGGCGCATTAAAAAAATGGCGTCGGACCGTGAAAAAAAACAAAAAACTCATGTAAGTTGCATTGTTGTATAAGACGCACCAAGAAAAATGTTTGGAAAAAACCACAACTTACACACCGGAAAATACGGTAGTCAAGGTGCACAAAGAGGAAGAAGTTTTAAACCATAGTAGGTAATCCAGCTATATCTCTGTCTCTTTTTATATCTTTGTGCTTTGACACTTTCCTCTATTAATACTTCATTGTGTACATTGAGTATAGTTTTCACATTTCTCAAGTTAGTCTCCCATGTCTGCAAAAAATTAAGTTAAGAAATTTAACACAATATGCAATATTTTAATTGTACAATCATTGTCTTATTTTATGGCTTAATTATTTCTGTGTCCATAATGACAGTTAAGATCTGCCTAAAATAAATGATGCCAATTGTCAGTCTCATTTGTAAGTAACCAATTGCTCAAATGCTTGTGACCTGAAATATCTCCTAGGTACCCTGGTGAACACTACCTTACAGCTGCCCAAGAACTCGTCAGGAGGTACCCGCAACTGAGGGATAAATCACGAACTCGCTGTGTGAGTATGTATTTATACGTCAATGACCTGATCGTAACAACTAACTGTGACACCTTTGGTTGCCATTGTACCCAAAGGTGATAACTCTGAGATTTATCACAATTTGTTAGAGGCTGTCCAACCCACTTTGCTTTAGGGGTTGAATTTGCCAATATCCAAGTCATGAGGGCTCCATAATCTCCCTCTCCCTTTTCCTGCCTCTGACTATCCTGCCTGTGCCGATCCGGATGAGCATTGTACCTGTGTGGGGTTGCATATCGCTACAGCATGATGCACGTTGAAGACCCCGGCTAGCAGTAATACTGCGCTGGCTATATCTCATCTAGAGTATGAAGAAGTGTCGCCATACATCAAAGGCAGCCTGGCCTTACGCTGTATAAACACAAACGTCCATTTGAAATTTTTTTTAAAATGATTGGTGTTATCTAAGATGCAAATATGGTTGAGCAATTAAATCACATAGAACTGAGGTGATATGAACAATCTGTATAAGCATATTCTCCACCACCAAGGAGCCCATACTACAGTTTGTTGTACCGCTGTCACAGCTGTGGCACTGATTGGCTGTAATGGTAGAGCATATTCAAGGATAAAACTGTACATTGCCTATTTCATGGGTTGCATGCTGGAAGCAAATTTAGGAACGCTCAACCATATGCTGATAATGTTCACAGGCACTATACTCGGTGACAACTTTTCCTAGCATTTCTGAGGAGACGTGGAGAGGGCGTGCACAGCTCTAATCAGCGCTCAAAAGGGAAGAGGGCATGCGTGCCCATACTTTTGACAGCATTGCCAAGAGTTGTCTTTGAGTATAGTCACTTATTTGTTTTATGACAATTTTCGTAAAAAATCAATTACATTTGTGTAGACATGATGTTGCAGGCCATCATTTGACACCCCTGGGCTGTACAGTGTTTGTAAAATCATCAAATTAATGAGTAAATTCAGCAGCGAGGCAAACTGGATACAATCATCACATATTGACTATTGCTAGATAATAGTCTACTTTCATAAATCCCTCTATGTAGCATGGCACATGCTCCAAACTAGGGACAGTTGGCCACTGAGCAGAATGGTGAAGCCATATATATTTTGGTTTGGATCAATGTATGAATGCATCGGCACTCCAAATACACATTAAAATGTTCAAAGAGAGCCGAGAAAAATAAGAAAAATACTGCTAAAGATATGTGATGAGAGACTGAGACGACGAAACTATGCTAACAATCTAAACCAAATCTCTAATAGCCAACTAGTTCCCAGAATCCACTGTGTCGCACCTCGCCACCAGAGGCATTTCAATTTTGGGAAAGGTCTTTTGTCAATTACATCATTAATCAGACTTTTTCTGATGTCACATTTTAGGCCTCCTGGCACGCAGGCATCAAGAACAGAGCCCGAAATGTTCGCAAAAGGATGCCAGCTGGACTCATGGAGGTGGATTCTGCAAGGGCAAAAGCCAAGGCTCGACAACAAAACCGAAGGGCCGGACTTCCTGGCGACCACCACTCTGTGCCAAAGAAGGCAGTCAGAAACGTAAGCTCATGAGTAGTCGAGTGTTCGAAACATTTCGTCTGAACTGCCAAATTATATAAATATTGAAGGACATTGTAAAAAATGCACTCTATTTCCACGGAAAAGGCTGGTCAAACAGCCTCGAGGCAATTGGTTTAATTTTTTACTTGCTTGTTCCACTATGCGAGTACTCTGTGGCATTGAAACAGGGGAGAAGAGGGGGGAGGGGGAAGACCCCTAGGACATTTCTTGTAAAATAATCAGAGGAAAAGGAGAGAAATCCCGCCTTCCTCACCTCCATCTCTTAAATACTTCCCACACTCCTGGTGTGCTTGTAACATCCAAGGAAAGGAAAAGCCTGTTTCTTTCGTGAGGTATTGTTTACTTTCTTTGTCAGAGAGAAGCAGAAACAAAAATGTTTTTATTTGTTCATGGTGCATGTGACAATTACTATAGCATTTTTAAATTCTTGTGCATGTCCCAGTGAAATCTCAGAAAGAGAAATCATGGAAGCAGGTTCTATCAGTCAATCATAACACTCATCAAAAAGGACAAGAAAGGAAATAGGAATTAGGGATATAGAAAAATTGTTAAAAGGGCAATGCAATTTATTTTACTTTCAATAAGTATAGTTTCGAATTATTACTTGATATATATAACGTATGAAACACACATTGTTTTTTTTCTCCCCACAATGTCAGTCACAAAAAAGATTTGAGAAAAATGAAAACCAAATAAAGCAGCCATGTGATCTGGAGCCAATTAAATGCCTCCAGTGTTTAACATAGCCACGCTCTGGGGCTGCAAAAGCACAGGGTGCGCCTCGAGTTCCGTGCATTGTTCAAAAGTTCTGCTATTCCCGCCATCGCAGCGATTCGGCATGAGTCACTACCCAAATGCATCTCGAGGCATTGAATGTCATGAGTCCTAATCGAATGCTCACGCAGTGCTTGTGTCCACTGTATAAGCTGCACTAAATATCATCATAGCGAAGATCTCAAAGCATGATGACGAAATCCCGGAGATCACATTGTTGGCGTTGTCCTTGCAACTTTGTCATAAAATCAATTGTCCCGATCAACAGACTGATCTTTGCAGCAAAAAGCACAAAACAAAATTTGCCGAGTGTGCCTCAGGAGTTGTATACGAAATCCCCCTGTCATGCGGCGCCGTGTACATTGGCCAGACGGGCAGATGCGTGAATGACCGCGCCCGCGAGCATGTGGCTGCCACGCGAGCTAGCCCTTCTGGCCATCTCGCCATTCATTGTAATAGATGCCCATGTTCGCCGGTGCTACATGACATTAGGATTTTGACTCGTTATCGCGACCGAACAAGCAGAGAGGTGCACGAAGCGTACGCAATTAGGGATAACGGCGTTGAGTGCATAAGTGAAGCGTCACTCGCCCTGTCGAAGAGTGAGTTTGAATATTTGAGAGAAGCATTGCGAGGGACACGCTCATGACTAACAGGGTTCTGGGGCCTATAAATGCATGTACTTTTAAAAAATAAACAGTTGCGAGTGCGCCTTGTGTCGTTCCACTTCTTCGTCCTTGTCCTATTCGGCGCTTTTATTTAAAGAACCATGAACCACCTGGCCCAACTTTCCACTTTGCCATCAAGTTTTGCAGAAAAGAGGCTGGAAGAAAACGCCCATTTTTATCCTTCTAAGTTCACTGCGACGAAGACGCTTCTTAGAAAGTGACTTGCGTTAGAGTATTCTTGGGTCCCACTAGTGCCTGGAAGCTTGTGTAAAGTGAGAAACACTCCTACCAAACACTGGGCGCGTTAAGTCTGCACTCCTTTACTCCTACTCCGACACTCCGAGTTTCATACTCCGAGCGCAGCAACTAAACGACGCATAGCGTACGGGAGCGCGACACACTGAGCCTACGTTCCAAACCTACTCGAATGGATCCGAGTTTCCCTGGCGGATTATGTCACGTGACAACAAAAATAGAGTAACGCTGGACGCGGGTAGGTTTATGATAACCACCTTTACCCTAGAGGTAGATCGAGTAAGTTTTGGAACACGGCCAGAAACTATCGACGGGCCACACTTAGGCCACACAAGCTCCTTCCGAACATGGATGTGAGTTGCAGGAGCCGAAAATATTTCGAAGATAAATAATTAGGCCCGTGTGGAGCGGCAGAGTCTAATGCAAAAAAGACGGCGATGTTATGAAGTTTCTACAAACATTTTAATATTCCTGAAAGGATCGAAGACTCTCTTCATGCACATATATGGAAGGTTACCTTGGCCAATCTATTTATTGACCATACATGCTGTTCCGATTTAATTTAAAGACAACATTCTTGAACCCGCTCGGCGACGCAGGAAACGCTCAAATTTATCAGAGATTCCCTGGTTCCGTCGGTTCCGTCTCGCAGTGAGACGGAAGCTACGCCGATCCTGGCACACCGTCCTTCAATAGCAGGTCAATTCGTTTTTAGGCGGTATGCATGAACAAACATTTCCCGCAACGCTAACTGATGTTTCGGCTTTCCAATCCAAGTATCTTCATTCGCTGCAGCTGGGCTAAGCATTCTAAGCAGGGCAGCGGTCTGACTGTCTTTTCATCACAACTTTTCTGTCGCCGAGCTATCGGCACACTCGTTCGATAGATCAATTCGTTTTCAGGCAAGACGCACGAACAAACCTTTTCCTCAACGCTCACTGATGTTGCGGCTTTCAAATCGAAGTATCTTTATTCACTGGGCTAAGCATTATAAAAGGGACAGAGCGGTCCTAATGTCTCCTCATCTCGACAACTTTTCTGTCGCTGTGCTATCGGCACGCTACCGTTTGATAGATGAATTTCTTTTTCAGGTGAGATGCACGAACAAACCTTTTTCGGAATGCTAATTGCTGTCTTGGCTTTACAATCAAATCGTTTTACCTGCTGGATTAAGCAATAATCAACTGAAAAGGGGCAGCGGTCCGGCTACGCCTTTCGTCTCGACGGTCTCAGCAGCAGCGCAGCCATCTTGTTTGTTTACGTGACGTCACGGAGCGCGAAGAAGTCACTCGCGCTCCGAGAAATTCTCGGTGCACGAAGAGTGCGCTCGAGTGTCAGTCTTCGGTAGCACTCCTGTCCGTTTAGTGAAAGGAGCGCCAAACTCTCGCGCTCCGGAGCACGAACTTAACGCGCCCATTGTTGCACGGCCCCTTCAATGGAGGTAGTAAGAATTTAAAAAATGAAAACATACCACGGACAGAAGACTGACACATACAGATCTTTTGAAACGTCTATGTCAATCTTCTGCCCCTGCTGGGCGTTTATTCTTTTGTCTTTTACAACCAGGAAAATGGTCCTCTAAAAAGAATGAGATGCTCAAAGGTCTCGGAAGAACAGTCACATTATTAGGCTCGTTCTGTTTACCTGCACCTGCTGCATTAGTGCAGAAAAATGTAGGGCAGTGTACTTCCGGTCGTATCTCAATACACATACCGGAAGTACACTACCCTACACTTCTCTGCACCGGTGCAGGAGGTGCACGTAAATCGAATAAGCTTATTGAAGGATAAAAGGTTTATGCTGTGGAACGTTTGAACTTGTAAAGTGCACCGATATTGTGAGTGTCTTTTCTATTCATTGAACAAAACAATAATATATGAATATATAGACATTGTATTCCTGAAATTATTTAAAAATACCATAGCAATGTTCTGACTGTTTGGGAATCGATGTAACGCAGCATGCTTTGCATATGCTTGCCATTGTGAGTCATCCTCACATCTCTTGTTGTTGGGCAATTGTTAGTTTGTTGGGTGTTTTGAAGGGGGTACTTTAAAGGGGTACTCTATAGTCCAACAGAGTGTTTACAAACAAGCCCGCTTTGCCCACACCAGGTGTGGGCACTGCGCTTCCGCAGCAACTGAATTCGGGAGGAGTAAAGGCCCGTTCACACTCTTGCGACCTCTTAAACCTGGGTTCCTTTAAAATTCTTAAACCAGAGGACACACTGCCGCTATCTATTGGGTAGCAGTGTAAACTCGGCGGTCCGGCATATTTTTTTTATTTCTCTCGCGCATTATCCTTTCTTTCTTGGCTCGAAAATTTTTGTCAATGTTATAAACGAGCCTTTCTATGGGTAGTACGCCCATTTGACCTCGGAAGTCCCGCAAAACCTTCGCTCTTGTGAAATGCAGTTCCAGGGTCACCGCATAGATGGTGCCACAATGCCAGTGTGTTCCCTCGTTCTAAAAAAATTTAAGAAGTTTTAAGAGATCTCGTCTCTCTCAGTCGTACTCGGTCGCAAGAGTGGGAACGGGCCTTAAAGGGATACTGAACCGAAATTTCGAGATCGCTAAACAAGGCCGGGCGAATAGGCGGGAAGCTGCAAAACCAAAAATATCACTCATACGGCGATACATCTAACGGATCGCCATATTTTTTGGAAAAGAAGTGCGCAATTGAACCCGGCCGACAAGGCCGACGAGACAAGGCACGTCACGATTCCCATTCTCTCTTCTCCTTGCTACGTCCCGTCAAGCTGGTGAAAAGATGCGAGGAGGAGAGAAGTGAGGTAGCTTCTCCTCATTCTCGAATTCTCCCGGAGGACAGTTACGTAAAAGAACTCGCTTGATCGCGCCCTTCTTTTCCAAAAGTACGGCCATCCGTTTGAGATATCAATGTACGAGTGATGTTTTGGAGTTCGTAGCGTCCCGTTCAACACTTCTGCCGCCTTACTTTGCGAAATCCAAATTTCGGTTCAGTACCCTTTAATGTGTTTGCGCATGCGCAGTACTGATAGGAGCGCCACCGCAGTGGCGTGACATCAGTGAGTTGAGTTGGTCTATATTATTCCTGAGAACACTGTTACAAAAAAAAAAAAACCATAGAATCTTTACCCCCCCCCCCCAAAAAAAAAAAAAAAAAACATTGTTTTTAAATTTTTTTTTTCAGATGGTTCAGGCTACAGACTATGGCCCTGGAGAAGATGAGGAAACGATCAACGGGCAGGTTGAGTTTATGAAGAAAGAGATGAAGAAGACGGTGTGGGACAAAAGCAAAGTGCAAGACGCTATGAATCGAACCTACAAAGCCAGGCGGGCATGGTTAAACGGAGCAAATTTGACAGTGAGCGCTGTGACAGATCGCTACCCAGCCCTTGCGCAGGCACAAGAAGCAAGTATTCATCCTAAACCTATTAGTTTAATTAGGCTACAGATTTCCTGGTGTTTAAGATGAACAAAATATTTGCAGGTGTTTTTTTTTAGTTTATTTTATATAAAAAATTTTGTATTTCGACAATTTGGTTTGTGCAACTGCCAAAAAAGATTATTACCCACAAAAGCAATTGCAAAAAAAAAACTTGTAAAAACTAAGAGCTTAGGTTTAATTGACATCTTGTTGACACCTTTATAATGCCTCTCACTCACAATAATGCAACCGTACTGGAAAACGACAGACGGCGAGTCGGAACCCAGTTCAAGGTTTGGGTACTTTGCGAGTAATGTAAACATCTGGAGCCTTTGGTTTTATTATTTTTTTCACAGATTACCTGGCAGTGCCCAAAGGCATTATAACAAGTTGGGAAAATAATTTTCTCATCATGACACCTGTAACAACTGGTTCCACTCTACAATGGTTTTAGCAGAAAAAGAATTGGCATACATGTTCATCCTGTCACAGTGCTTCCTGAGTTTAAAAGTGTGTCTGTTGTGCAAAGAAACAAAATATGGTTATTTTAAGTAGACATCACTGTTAATTCAAGTTTGATTTTTTCGTTTATATTAAGAATAGAATGTTTAATCAAATATTCAGAATAAAAACCAACCTTGAACTTATCCCGCTACCCTTCTGCTTCATGTAATGGCAAAAATATAAGTGTTCTCAACCAAAATGTTTCTGTTACGAGGAGTGCAAGTAACAACGGCCAGTGTACTTTCGAGCAGTGTTGCCCAGCTCTGGCTTAAAAAGAACAAAAAAATTGACCGCATCTTCACGTGGTGAATGATGTTGCTTGGGGCGAAGCTCTGGTGGCGCTCGTCTGCGTAGACGCCGAGCCGCAGCATGCCGAGCCTTTTCATTCATGTCAGTAGGAGAATGTGTGGTTTTTTCCTTTTTCTTTTTTTAAGCGGACAGATGGGATGGCATCTCAGAACCCCCTACTCTTTTTTTTTCTTCTTTTTCTTTTTTCATAATTTCTTTCATCTTTTTTTTCCAATTTTTTTTTGCCCTACACGAGCACGTGAGCATGTGCTCACGTGCTCGTGAGCACGTGATCTCACGAGCAGAAGCACGAGCACCCGACGCCAGCCTACGGCGGACGGACATACGGACATGGCTAGCCCCTAAGGAGCTTCGCCCCTAAAACTTTGTGACCATCCGTGGTGGCTGCCCGACTGATAGTAACATTCATGCCACTGTCCTCTAAGGATAGTTATTCCAGTAAGAGTATGTCCATGACATATGTCTGAGGGAGGATTTATGAAAATAATACAGTCGCCGACCGATTATTCAGACTCGGAAGGGACCCCCGAAATGGTCCGAATAATCAAGCAGTCCGAAAATTCGGTAGATGAAAAGCTTGCCTTTATTATGCCTAAGCAGGCTTTAAAAAGCCGTCAATAGTGGCTTGCTTCAGGTTTTGCCTGCTCGCGATGATGTCTGTTTGCATTTGCGTGAGCGTTGTGTTCTCGTTGTACACATTCAACAGCAATGTTAATGCGTTCTTAATGTCCGCTGTCAATGGCTGCGGGCGGTAGTCGTCGTCGGAGTCTCATTTTCTGCTGATGCGAGGAACGAGATGAAAGACGGAAATTCACGAATGCCAAATGGCTACTGGCGACGCGAAAGTGGGGCGGAGGCGCGAAGGGATGGAAGGAAACAAAGCAAAATAATATTAATGATGATGATGATGACGTGCAGCTAAATAGAAAAAAAGGGCTAGCATAGCGTCACCTGGCGGTAGGACTCGGGAGTACTCAAGTCGCGCTGCCAAACCAAGCCGATTCATTTGCAGCCAACATAGAATTCAAAATGGCCACTTCTCGGTGGTGTTTCCCGCTGATCGCACGCGACGATTTTGTCCGAATAATCAAACTTTCATACTTCAAGCTGTCCGAAACATAGGTCGTGAATATGCACTATATCTATGGGGTAAGTCACGGTTCCTCTTTTAGGTCTGAACTATCGAACAAGTCCGAATTATCGGAGTCCGAAAAATCGGTCGGCGTCTGACATGCTTAGAACAAAAGTTTCCAGAAATCAGTGAGTTTTTTCGTTTTAAAGGGCCCATGAAACGAATTTTGGACTGCAATGAATCAATTTATATTGGTATTTTACTAATAGCACGTCGTTCAGTGGGCCAAAAGGAAAAAGGTAGAAAGTCAAAAGCCTGACTTTCGGTACGAAAATTGGAAAACCACAGCGGACTATTTCGTACCTCCTTCCCTTCGTAAGCTCGCTGCCTTTTCTCTGTGATACATCCGCGGACCCGCAGCGCGTCATCGGGACCCCGCAGCGCGTCACCGGGCCCAAACGAACGTCACACGACACCGGAGCTCACTTAATCCGTTCATCCCTAAGCTGACATTGTGGTGGAAGCTACGCGCTTGCCGGACCAGTCAGCCGCTCCCCTTTCGTCACCTCACCTCATTCTCTGCGCGTGGGTATGCGCGAGAGAGCGTGATCACGTGGCAAAAGTGTGGCTGGCCCAAGGAGCACGTAGCTTCCACAGCACTGTCAGCTTCGGGGTGAACGGGGTGGGGAAAGCAACTTTTGTCTGAATTTTGAGCGACGGCTAATCTTCTATGGGGACAATGGATGTGTCCGGATTAGAGAAACGAGAGTCCGAGCAAGAGGTGACTCCCCCTTTCCGTCTTCTGGAACTGTTCGGTAGAACGCGCGATTTGTGAGTTGAGGAGGAAAGCTAAACAGGAAAAAGTTGGAAAAGCGTTAAATGACTCCTTTAAAGGAGTCTGAATTTCTGACTCTAGAGAATGTCTCTTGGCATTTTTCGGTTAAAGTCCGATGGCCTGCAGTCTGCAGCTATGATTTAGAGTGCATGTGGTAGATCTTTGCATAATTTCATGCATTAGCTATGCTTTACAATTCTCCTGAACACTAAAAAAAAGTGTACAGTAAACTCTCACTTGAGCAAACTTCAAGGGACCCAAGGAACGTTCACTAAACTGAATATATTCACTAGAATATGGAACAGCATAGGGCACAACATACATCGAGTCAAAAGTGTGAAATGCAATTTATGGATTCATGTACATCGATATATGCAAAGTGCATAACAGTTACCCTGCTGCCTTTCTCATTTTGAAAAAAAAAAAATTGCAATATTCATTTGCACCGGTGCTCTTAATGCGCAAGAAGTAACAAAGCTGTCCAGAGAGTATGTTTTTTTGCACTTGCTCTGGCACAGCCTGTTGCTGTGACGAAGCCATGCTACAACGGCATCGTCCACTGGCTCGAAATATCCCGTCCCACGTAGCACGAGAACGTTCTGAGAACATTCCGGGAATATTCAAAAGAGCATTGGCAACATTCTTGGAATGTTGCAAATTTACGTAAGAACATTCTATCAACGTTGTCAGAATGTGGTGCAGGCACTTATCGCTACATTCGGCGAATGTTTTCGAGGGGATATTCTCAAAACGTCCTGAGAACGACATAGAACATTACCAGGACATTCAATCAACATTCAAATATCCTAACAAGGTTCTAAGAACATTCTCAAAACATTCAAAGAACTTCTGCAACTTTCTTTAAATGTTGCAAATTTATGGAGGGACATCCTTTCAATCTCCTCGGAATGTGGCGTGGGTACATCCCTACATTCAGGGAACATTTTCTGAGGCTCATTTACAAAGATTCTACAATTACCGTTTGCTTAGGACACAGGACGAATGAGCCGTACTACATTTATGAATGTGGTAAAGCTCCTCACAGTGCGATCAATAGTTATTATTCGAAAGATATGTTTAGAAGGCGCAGGCACAAGATTCCCGCTTTTCCAGCGCACCAGCCTAAGCATGTACTAACTGTACTCCTACCTGAAACATGTCAAAATTTTTCATTCAAAATGTAACGCATACATAACCGATCACTCACTCCGAGCTTAAGAACAGATACACATGACATCCCACACGCAAATGCAGGATATTCCTTTTTCTTTGAGAGTAATAACCCTATACACATGCTAAAAATCGGGTCTATTCAAAACTGCACCTCTACATACCCAGTGAGTGGCAAGTTCGTTATCAAGTTTTGAAAACCATTGCTTTTCTCCTACACCTTATATCACATTCCTCGGTAGACTTGTATAAGATAAAACTGATCCCTTATGCTAAGTTTCCAGAAACTCCACTTAATTTGCACATTTTTGGCACAAAGTGGCATATAGTGGATGGTGTTTCGAACCACAGGTTTAATCAGAACAATGGCTCTACCATCAAAAACGGCCAAAAAGGGGGCGTGGTTCGAAAAAAATGGCAAAGGCGCCGCTCTCAGGAACCTAGAGTTCAAACCTGAGCGTACTCTAACCCGCCACATATGATAGCAGGCTTGGTCTATTCTTAGAATCCCGGAGAGCATTTCGGGAATCGAATTATTTCGCGAGTTATTTTAATCGGAACAATGGCTCTACCATCAAAAACGGCCAAAAAGGGGGCGTGGTTCGAAAATATTGGCAAAGGCGCCGCTCTCAGGAACCTAGAGTTCAAACCTGAGCGTACTCTAACCCGCCACATATGATAGCAGGCTTGGTCTATTCTTAGAATCCCGGAGAGCATTTCGGGAATCGAATTATTTCGCGAGTTATTTTAATCGGAACAATGGCTCTACCATCAAAAACGGCCAAAAAGGGGGCGTGGTTCGAAAATATTGGCAAAGGCGCCGCTCTCAGGAACCTAGAGTTCAAATCCTGAGCGTACTCTAACCCGCCACATATGATAGCAGGCTTGGTCTATTCTTAGAATCCCGGAGAGCATTTCGGGAATCGAATTATTTCGCGAGTTATTTTAATCGGAACAATGGCTCTACCATCAAAAGCGGCCAAAGAGGGGGCGTGGTTCGAAAATATTGACAAAGGCGCCGCTCTCAGGAACCTAGAGTTCAAACCTGAGCGTACTCTAACCCGCCACATATGATAGCAGGCTTGGTCTATTCTTAGAATCCCGGAGAGCATTTCGGGAATCGAATTATTTCGCGAGTTATTTTAATCGGAACAATGGCTCTACCATCAAAAACGGCCAAAAAGGGGGCGTGGTTCGAAAATATTGGCAAAGGCGCCGCTCTCAGGAACCTAGAGTTCAAACCTGAGCGTACTCTAACCCGCCACATATGATAGCAGGCTTGGTCTATTCTTAGAATCCCGGAGAGCATTTCGGGAATCGAATTATTTCGCGAGTTATTTTAATCGAATTAATCGGAATCGATATTAGCTTCCACCAGTCAAAAACGGCCAAAAAGGGGGCGTGGTTCGAAAATATTGGCAAAGGCGCCGCTCTCAGGAACCTAAAGTTCAAACCTGAGCGTACTCTAACCCGCCACATATGATAGCAGAGTTGGTCTATTGTTAGAATCCCGGAGAGCATTTCGGGAATCGAATTATTTCGCGAGTTATTTTAATCGGAACAATGGCTCTACCATCAAAAACGGCCAAAAAATGGGGTGTGGTTCGAAAATATTGGCAAAGGCGCCGCTCTCAGGAACCTAGAGTTCAAACCTGAGCGTACTCTAACCCGCCACATATGATAGCAGGCTTGGTCTATTCTTAGAATCCCGGAGAGCATTTCGGGAATCGAATTATTTCGCGAGTTATTTTAATCGGAACAATGGCTCTACCATCAAAAGCGGCCAAAAAGGGGGCGTGGTTCGAAAAATTTGGAAAAGGCGCCGCTCTCAGGAACCTAGAGTTCAAACCTGAGCGTACTCTAACCCGCCACATATGATAGCAGGCTTGGTCTATTCTTAGAATCCCGGAGAGCATTTCGGGAATCGAATTATTTCGCGAGTTATTTTAATCGGAACAATGGCTCTACCATCAAAAACGGCCAAAAAGGGGGCGTGGTTCGAAAATATTGGCAAAGGCGCCGCTCTCAGGAACCTAGAGTTCAAACCTGAGCGTACTCTAACCCGCCACATATGATAGCAGGCTTGGTCTATTCTTAGAATCCCGGAGAGCATTTCGGGAATCGAATTATTTCGCGAGTTATTTTAATCGGAACAATGGCTCTACCATCAAAAACGGCCAAAAAGGGGGCGTGGTTCGAAAATATTGGCAAAGGCGCCGCTCTCAGGAACCTAGAGTTCAAACCTGAGCGTACTCTAACCCGCCACATATGATAGCAGGCTTGGTCTATTCTTAGAATCCCGGAGAGCATTTCGGGAATCGAATTATTTCGCGAGTTATTTTAATCGGAACAATGGCTCTACCATCAAAAACGGCCAAAAAGGGGGCGTGGTTCGAAAATATTGGCAAAGGCGCCGCTCTCAGGAACCTAGAGTTCAAACCTGAGCGTACTCTAACCCGCCACATATGATAGCAGGCTTGGTCTATTCTTAGAATCCCGGAGAGCATTTCGGGAATCGAATTATTTCGCGAGTTATTTTAATCGGAACAATGGCTCTACCATCAAAAACGGCCAAAAAGGGGGCGTGGTTCGAAAATATTGGCAAAGGCGCCGCTCTCAGGAACCTAGAGTTCAAACCTGAGCGTACTCTAACCCGCCACATATGATAGCAGGCTTGGTCTATTCTTAGAATCCCGGAGAGCATTTCGGGAATCGAATTATTTCGCGAGTTATTTTAATCGGAACAATGGCTCTACCATCAAAAACGGCCAAAAAGGGGGCGTGGTTCGAAAATATTGGCAAAGGCGCGCCCTAGAGTTCAAACCTGAGCGTACTCTAACCCGCCACATATGATAGCAGGCTTGGTCTATTCTTAGAATCCCGGAGAGCATTTCGGGAATCGAATTATTTCGCGAGTTATTTTAATCGGAACAATGGCTCTACCATCAAAAACGGCCAAAAAGGGGGCGTGGTTCGAAAATATTGGCAAAGGCGCCGCTCTCAGGAACCTAGAGTTCAAACCTGAGCGTACTCTAACCCGCCACATATGATAGCAGGCTTGGTCTATTCTTAGAATCCCGGAGAGCATTTCGGGAATCGAATTATTTCGCGAGTTATTTTAATCGGAACAATGGCTCTACCATCAAAAACGGCCAAAAAGGGGGCGTGGTTCGAAAATATTGGCAAAGGCGCCGCTCTCAGGAACCTAGAGTTCAAACCTGAGCGTACTCTAACCCGCCACATATGATAGCAGGCTTGGTCTATTCTTAGAATCCCGGAGAGCATTTCGGGAATCGAATTATTTCGCGAGTTATTTTAATCGGAACAATGGCTCTACCATCAAAAACGGCCAAAAAGGGGGCGTGGTTCGAAAATATTGGCAAAGGCGCCGCTCTCAGGAACCTAGAGTTCAAACCTGAGCGTACTCTAACCCGCCACATATGATAGCAGGCTTGGTCTATTCTTAGAATCCCGGAGAGCATTTCGGGAATCGAATTATTTCGCGAGTTATTTTAATCGGAACAATGGCTCTACCATCAAAAACGGCCAAAAAGGGGGCGTGGTTCGAAAATATTGGCAAAGGCGCCGCTCTCAGGAACCTAGAGTTCAAACCTGAGCGTACTCTAACCCGCCACATATGATAGCAGGCTTGGTCTATTCTTAGAATCCCGGAGAGCATTTCGGGAATCGAATTATTTCGCGAGTTATTTTAATCGGAACAATGGCTCTACCATCAAAAACGGCCAAAAAGGGGGCGTGGTTCGAAAATATTGGCAAAGGCGCCGCTCTCAGGAACCTAGAGTTCAAACCTGAGCGTACTCTAACCCGCCACATATGATAGCAGGCTTGGTCTATTCTTAGAATCCCGGAGAGCATTTCGGGAATCGAATTATTTCGCGAGTTATTTTAATCGGAACAATGGCTCTACCATCAAAAACGGCCAAAAAGGGGGCGTGGTTCGAAAATATTGGCAAAGGCGCCGCTCTCAGGAACCTAGAGTTCAAACCTGAGCGTACTCTAACCCGCCACATATGATAGCAGGCTTGGTCTATTCTTAGAATCCCGGAGAGCATTTCGGGAATCGAATTATTTCGCGAGTTATTTTAATCGGAACAATGGCTCTACCATCAAAAACGGCCAAAAAGGGGGCGTGGTTCGAAAATATTGGCAAAGGCGCCGCTCTCAGGAACCTAGAGTTCAAACCTGAGCGTACTCTAACCCGCCACATATGATAGCAGGCTTGGTCTATTCTTAGAATCCCGGAGAGCATTTCGGGAATCGAATTATTTCGCGAGTTATTTTAATCGGAACAATGGCTCTACCATCAAAAACGGCCAAAAAGGGGGCGTGGTTCGAAAATATTGGCAAAGGCGCCGCTCTCAGGAACCTAGAGTTCAAACCTGAGCGTACTCTAACCCGCCACATATGATAGCAGGCTTGGTCTATTCTTAGAATCCCGGAGAGCATTTCGGGAATCGAATTATTTCGCGAGTTATTTTAATCGGAACAATGGCTCTACCATCAAAAACGGCCAAAAAGGGGGCGTGGTTCGAAAATATTGGCAAAGGCGCCGCTCTCAGGAACCTAGAGTTCAAACCTGAGCGTACTCTAACCCGCCACATATGATAGCAGGCTTGGTCTATTCTTAGAATCCCGGAGAGCATTTCGGGAATCGAATTATTTCGCGAGTTATTTTAATCGGAACAATGGCTCTACCATCAAAAACGGCCAAAAAGGGGGCGTGGTTCGAAAATATTGGCAAAGGCGCCGCTCTCAGGAACCTAGAGTTCAAACCTGAGCGTACTCTAACCCGCCACATATGATAGCAGGCTTGGTCTATTCTTAGAATCCCGGAGAGCATTTCGGGAATCGAATTATTTCGCGAGTTATTTTAATCGGAACAATGGCTCTACCATCAAAAACGGCCAAAAAGGGGGCGTGGTTCGAAAATATTGGCAAAGGCGCCGCTCTCAGGAACCTAGAGTTCAAACCTGAGCGTACTCTAACCCGCCACATATGATAGCAGGCTTGGTCTATTCTTAGAATCCCGGAGAGCATTTCGGGAATCGAATTATTTCGCGAGTTATTTTAATCGGAACAATGGCTCTACCATCAAAAACGGCCAAAAAGGGGGCGTGGTTCGAAAATATTGGCAAAGGCGCCGCTCTCAGGAACCTAGAGTTCAAACCTGAGCGTACTCTAACCCGCCACATATGATAGCAGGCTTGGTCTATTCTTAGAATCCCGGAGAGCATTTCGGGAATCGAATTATTTCGCGAGTTATTTTAATCGGAACAATGGCTCTACCATCAAAAACGGCCAAAAAGGGGGCGTGGTTCGAAAATATTGGCAAAGGCGCCGCTCTCAGGAACCTAGAGTTCAAACCTGAGCGTACTCTAACCCGCCACATATGATAGCAGGCTTGGTCTATTCTTAGAATCCCGGAGAGCATTTCGGGAATCGAATTATTTCGCGAGTTATTTTAATCGGAACAATGGCTCTACCATCAAAAACGGCCAAAAAGGGGGCGTGGTTCGAAAATATTGGCAAAGGCGCCGCTCTCAGGAACCTAGAGTTCAAACCTGAGCGTACTCTAACCCGCCACATATGATAGCAGGCTTGGTCTATTCTTAGAATCCCGGAGAGCATTTCGGGAATCGAATTATTTCGCGAGTTATTTTAATCGGAACAATGGCTCTACCATCAAAAACGGCCAAAAAGGGGGCGTGGTTCGAAAATATTGGCAAAGGCGCCGCTCTCAGGAACCTAGAGTTCAAACCTGAGCGTACTCTAACCCGCCACATATGATAGCAGGCTTGGTCTATTCTTAGAATCCCGGAGAGCATTTCGGGAATCGAATTATTTCGCGAGTTATTTTAATCGGAACAATGGCTCTACCATCAAAAACGGCCAAAAAGGGGGCGTGGTTCGAAAATATTGGCAAAGGCGCCGCTCTCAGGAACCTAGAGTTCAAACCTGAGCGTACTCTAACCCGCCACATATGATAGCAGGCTTGGTCTATTCTTAGAATCCCGGAGAGCATTTCGGGAATCGAATTATTTCGCGAGTTATTTTAATCGGAACAATGGCTCTACCATCAAAAACGGCCAAAAAGGGGGCGTGGTTCGAAAATATTGGCAAAGGCGCCGCTCTCAGGAACCTAGAGTTCAAACCTGAGCGTACTCTAACCCGCCACATATGATAGCAGGCTTGGTCTATTCTTAGAATCCCGGAGAGCATTTCGGGAATCGAATTATTTCGCGAGTTATTTTAATCAGAACAATGGCTCTACCATCAAAAACGGCCACAAAGGGGGCGTGGATCGAAAATTTTGGCAAAGGCGCCGCTCTCAGGAACCTAGAGTTCAAACCTGAGCGTACTCTAACCCGCCACATATGATAGCAGGCTTGGTCTATTCTTAGAATCCCGGAGAGCATTTCGGGAATCGAGTTATTTCGCGAGTTATTTTATTCAGAACAATGGCTCTACCATCAAAAACGGCCAAAAAGGGGGCGTGGTTCGAAAATATTGGCAAAGCGCCACTCTCAGGAACCTAGAGTTCAAGGGAGTTGTAGCCGATCGTTTTTCTCCACCGCTACGGTATTCGTAAATCAAACGCAGAAGCTGCGCATGCGAGCCTCTAGCTTTGTCTGCATAGTTCAAGGTCTTGTGGCGGATTACGGAGCGCTATGCGGGTGCTTAGCGGGCTGAGGAGAAAGGGCTGGTATTTTTGGGAAGGTGATGATATTTATTCTCACTCAGGAAAGCTGCGGTTCATAAAAACGTCGACTCGCTCATACCGGGAAAACCTGCGGGGCCGCATCTAAAGTAACAATGAGTAAAATGTGGTATACAGGTTTCTGAGAAGTTGCGATATATCTGCAATCAATGGGGCGTTGTGAATGCGGGTGAAGCAATGGTACACCTTACGACTGCGCCGTCTTCATTAGAAGCTAGAATTTCGGTTTGCTTGTTCCAGCCTCCTGACGCCTGACTTGTCCGATGTTTACTAAATCCGGTACAGCGTTGGTCGCAGAAGCCTGTGCCAATACTTAAAGGCCTTAATTGGATTATAAAATTGTAAACAAATCAGAAGTAAGGACGGATAAATACGCGAAATAGTGCAAAATAGGTTGAACAACCTATGAGAGGAGATATATGTTTGGAACAGAAATGAAGAGATTAAGGAAAGCCACTTCATTTCTATGTTTCAGAAAGAAATGAGCGATCAACGACCCAAACGCTTCTTTGCACAAGCCAATCCTACAGGGTTGTCTTGCGCAATATAGCGTTCGCACAGTTCGTGCAGACACGGGAACGGTTCCTGCAGCCGCGCGGTGCCTGAGGGCGGCTGCTGGAACGACCTCAGCTACCACGACCCCTCCATCTTCGTGCCGACCAAGCGGGTGTATCTCAAAACGACCCATTCGCATTTTGGCCTTTCGCATTTGGCCCCATTCTCAGTTGGAATTTGAATCTCCTCGTTTGAGCCTTCTCATAAGGTACCATCGTTTCTTTTATTTCTCAATTGGGCCCATTCTCGTTTGGCCCCTTCATACGACCGAATGGCACGCACAATTCGAGCGCAACAACTCGGAAAAAAGCTAATTCGCGCACTGTACAAACTATGCCTTAAGCTTGCATTTTTTCTGCTTCAATTGGCAACAAGTATGGTGAAATCACAGCAATAGAGGTGGTAATACTTGGGGTTCAGGAAAACGTTGTCGTCAAACGTCAAACATTGTTCGTAACAAAGCTGTGCATCATGATGAAGTATAAAGGCAACTGCACCACGCTACCTTTCATTTTGCATTCTGGAGTCGTCTGTGATACTTGTAGCCCTCAAGATGAAGACAACTTTTTCTCCTACGTTTAGCTTAGCAGTAACTCGGAAATCGTCGACGACTGATCTCTCACCGTCAAGGGCAGTTACGATTGGATGTCGTGTTTCCGGGCTACTCGCGGGCTGGGACAAGGTGGACACACAAACGCGTATGCACGACCTCCCCCAGACAACAAAAGACACGAATCCCGACTTCGCTGGACCTTCCGATGAGGAAGCAAGAACATCTTCCAGGAACCAAAATTACTACCGAACCAGCTTGGGGGTGGGGAGTGAGTTGGGTTCCAATGCGAAAAATGAAACGGACCCAATGCGGTGGGTCAGAACGAGAAGGTTTTCTTGAGAATGATCGTTTTGAAGTACGAAAGGCGAAACGAGAACGGGCTCAAATAATACGGAATTTTCGTAGATCGTTTCCGCTGTCCCGCAACGCTCTCCGCAACCCGGTACCCCGAACTCTACAGTCAAAGCCATCACCGCGCAGGCGCAGTAGCGGCTTCTTTGTTGCGGAGGGCTTAGCGGAGGGGGAAACGCGGTCCACGAAAACTCCCTAATAACCTCCCAACCCAGCGGCCCCGCGCCTGCTGCTCATGGAAAAAAGAGTTCGGTCGCTCTGGCTTCCTCAGTCTCGCGTATTGAGAGTGCCCGCATCAACGAGGGGAAGACACTTGGAAGCCGCTAGCCGCTCATTTTGCGTTTTTCGGCGATTATCTCTACAGTTTAAGCCGATACAAAAGAAGCCCTTGTCG
This sequence comes from Ixodes persulcatus, assembly GCA_013358835.2. NCBI lineage: Eukaryota > Metazoa > Arthropoda > Arachnida > Ixodida > Ixodidae > Ixodes > Ixodes persulcatus. Next base: position 762,920 of record JABSTQ010010796.1, on the reverse strand, counting down.
TCACGTGACTTTTGGAAGAGTGTGAATAGAAGAGGTCGGCGAGGGCATTTTTCTACCCTGTGGAATATGTTTTTTTAGGTCGGGCTTTTATTGACTAAATTGTTTAGCATTCAGTAGTGGCTCTTGCCCCCGCAGCTGATTTGGGGGCCGTTATTGATAGTCAGCGTCTTCTTGTGGCGATAGTGGAGCCAGGGGGCTATAGGAGACATTTACATTTTTCAAGCTATATACATGATAATATACGCACTGTTACGCAGAGCCAGGGAAAGCGGCATAGTTGGCAAGAGACGTGTCGCTCAAACTACATCCCAAAAAGCCGCGCTTTCTTGAAAGCAACCAAAGACTTTAAACCTGTTTGCGACCACATGGCTACCTCCTACCCAGTACGACATTTAGTCCTGCATAAAACAACTAATATGTTATAGAATTAAAAAAAAGAAATAATAATTAAATAAAGTAGTGCTATACCATGAGCAGAGCTTTTAAAACAAAAGAACTAATTAAAAAAATTGTGAAAACTAACCGGATCTGAGATTCGAACCATTGTTTTACCCGTTGGTTCGCCCTATCTACTACGCCACAAACACGTTTTTCTTTTTTTTTCTTTTTTTTTGTGCCTTAGCTTTGTGAGAATACAGGGGCAAACGCGAGGACGCACATCCACTGCTTTCGCGTTTTTGTTTAATTTAACTTTATCACGAAGCTTAGCAATTGCAAATATACATGCCGCAGCTAGAGGACAGCAACATGTTTACTTTCAGTCGTGATTAAAACCTGTTGGGCCCCGCTACGACATCGGAATCGAAATTTTGTGAATGGTGCGAGAACGGCAGCCACGGTTGCAGCCGATATGCGCCGAGGCCAGTAATGTAGCCAGGATTATTTTTCAAGTTGGGGGCAGGGTGGGGGGGGGGGGGGGGGGGCGCCTTTGTCAAGTTGGTCTGGTTGAGGGAGGGGGAGAGGCGGTGCCAGCAAAACTGGAAATTTGGGAGGGGGGCGGGGGGGGGGCAGACCCCTAGTCCCCCGGACTCGCAGAAGTCCGGGCGTCCAGATGTGCGTGCTGTCCGGGCGACGAGCCGCGCGCATTCGAGATATCGTTTCGCGAGTCCACCGGTTGGAGGCGAGAGGATCTTTCGCTTGCTATGGGCTGACAATGGTCCTGATTTCGGGGAATGCTCCTGTCATCGCCCGAGGTGGCATCACTGTTTTCGATTCTTGATTGCTGTTTTAATAGGGAAATCGGCCGCGCATCGTTGCGATTTCAAAAATCTTTAGGATACTTAGAGCCCGCAGAGTGAGTTGCCGTCCTCATTAGGCGATTTCAGAAACCTCTTGACGGCAGACGGCGGAAAAAACCTCACCGCAGAAAAGCTCACCGGCGAAAGGCTCACCGAAGAAAAACTCACTGCAAAACGAGCGGATGCGGAGAAAAGCTCACCAACAATTTTCTTAGCTGTGCCTAATAATTTGGTGAAAGCTCATTCGTCTACAAACAAACGATAGAAATACAGTCCGTCAAATTGAAAAATAAACTGCTTGTTTGAGATATTTTTATCAGCAGAACTATTCCTTGTAAACCTACTTTTGACCAACAAAATGATTGGGCGTTTCCGCACAATCTTTACGTTAGCCTACTCATGTATCTTCTCAGCTTAACAGTGTCACCCATGGTTCAGGCTGTTCATGTCCTCTTATGACCTTCATGAATTGTCTTTTCATCAGTGACTCATGGAATTCGCGTCTGTGCTCGAAATAACTTGAACAGAAAAATAACTTATTTATTTCTTTTTATCCCGCACACTAGAACCCAACGCAGAGGACATATAAAGCGGATATGGTCTTCAACTGGTAAAGGAAAAACACTAAAATAAGTGTTCATGTTCAGTTGCCTTTGTTACCCTGTTTAACGAGTGGAATACTTTTCTAGTTGCACGGCGAAACACCAGATTCTGATTACATGCTATATAAAGCTGCAGCTGCTCCTTCTAGACGTCGTCTACTTCATCTTGGCGCTCATGGGTCGCTCTGGCCAACAAGCGTAAAGTGAAAGGTTTTTAGCTTTGGTTTCACTGCAAAGCTACTGCTACTCTAAAACTATAAAAACCAACATCTCCTAAGTTGATGGCATACACATTAATGTTACGGAAAGATGAAATTCATGGCGAGTTTTTCTCCGGGTTGGTCAAACGTGTGGTAAGCTTTTTTCTGCATCTGTCTGATTGGCGGTGAGATTTTCTCCGGAATTCCCTCATGGCACTTTTAAGAAACAAACAACCGGCTTGGAGATATTCAACGGCAAATTTGGTATTTCTTCTTTAAAATATAGAAGAAAAAAAAGACATTGATCCTTTGTTTTTGGAGAACATATTTCGGTGGGAAAGCTTGCCAGCGGCAAGCAACGAGAAAATCTGACCTCGTTACATATTGACCGGTTTCTCACCGAAATGCCTAGAATATTGTTTGTTTGTGTTTAAAAAGTGGACGTAACTTGCGCATAATAAGACACAAAAAACAAAAATATTGTGCATTTCTTGTTTTTTCTTGTCTAATTACGAAAAATGAAAAGTTTACACAACCTAACTAAATGCTGCTCTCTTGGGAAATGTTAAAATTCAATGGGAACCCCACAATACAGATGAATAAATATTCATAACCTGATTATAAAAACAAAGCCTCACATTTTATTTTTGGAGCCATTCACAGTAGACAAAAATCTTAGTATGTTAAGAAGTCTCTCTGCGAAATATTGCCGCGCTGCGCAGCTTGCCAAGTAGGCAGCGCGCGCGTGGCCGAACGGTTATCGTGCCTGCCTCCCACGCAGAAAGCCAGGGTTCGATTCCTGGGAGCGACGTGTCTTTTGTTTACCCCTGCATTGAGTGTTCTGGCGAATTCGAGAATACTGGTGCGTGTTCGAGGTGCGAATGTTCTACGCGTCGAACTTTCTTCGCCGATTATTCAAGAAGCTCACGCGTGTACATAAGGGGCTTCGCGGAGCGAGTCAGTTTTGCCCCAGCGTTCGACTCTGCTCTTTCGCCGACTTCGACGCCCGCGACGCTCTGTTATTATTTTCTGTACCCTTTTATTTTTGGGCACAAGTTCGCCTCCGTTAAACGTTTAGTTTCTTCAGTTATTCGCCGCCTCATCACTTGTCCTTCGTGACATTTTGGTGGAGGTGCGGGGTACCCGCATTCTATGCCCGTGGACCGTACCCCTCCGAAAACACGAAGGCCAAGTGACGTGCTCAGCCCCAAGAGGCTTCCCTTCGCAGAAGAGCAGACCAAGGCCCGGTCAAGTCGCCGTAGCCAAGGCCTTCTCCCGGAACTTGGACCCCTGCTGCAGAAATCAAAGAAGTGGACCGCGACGATGACTACGCCACCCGTCGTCATCCTGCCCGTCACCCCCCGCACTCCGACGCCCTTCCACAGTGAAGCTCACGAAGACGTAGAGGACTGGCTGCAACATTATGAACGTGTTGCCCGACACAACGGATGGACGGATGAGAACCGCCTCCAGAACCTCTACTTCGCGCTTGAAGGCACCGCGAGGAACTGGTTTGAGAACCACGAGTCCTCCTTTACTTCGTGGGAGCCATGCGCCGCCGAACTGAAGCGGACGTTCATCAACTACCACCGTCGACAGCGAGCGGAGGACCTTCTTCGAGCAAGGGTGCAGGGCCCCAACGAGAGCGTGACAAGCTTCGTCGAAGAAGTCTTGCGTCTAAGTGCCCGGGCCGATCCAGATGCCACCGAGGAGAAGAAGCTTCGTGCTCTCATTCGTGGCGTGAAGGGAGAAATTTTCGGGGGATTAGTACGCAATCCCCCAACGACTGTCAGTGGTTTTGTAACCGAAGCCACCAACATCGAGCGCGCCCTGACAGCCCGAGAAAGCCACTACCACCGAATCGCCGGCGCGCCTGCTGCTCCAACTATCGCTGCTTCCCTTCTGGACCTGAATACCAGCGGTGTCGACAGCCTTCGGGAGATCATCCGTGAGGTCGTCCGGGAAGAACTCCGCAAGATACTCCCCGCTGCGGATCGCCCGTCCTCACTGTCGCTCGCCGAGGTCGTCCGAGAGGAAGTTCACCGGGCCTTCCAACCTGAGGCTCCGATCAACACGGCGACGCCAGAAGAGCCGACGTTGAGCTACGCCGCCGTGGCCCGACGACCACCGCAAGCTCCTCGCCAGGCCGCGGCGCCACCCCGAAGAGACGCCCAAACGTCGCGGTATCCTCAGCGTCAAGAGGAGCAAGCCCAGTACGTCCGCCCGGAGCGACCCTCAACGAGGAAGACAGACGTGTGGCGAACGGCCGACCGACGCCCGCTTTGCTACCACTGCGGGGAAGCCGACCACATCTACCGCGGCTGCCCCTACCGTCGACTTGGGCTGCGTGGTTTCCACCCGAACGACCCACGCCCGAGGTACGGCGAACGCCCTCGCGACATCGAGGAGTACCTCCGACGCTCACCCCCCTCAGTGCCATCTCTCCGCCGTGAATCTCGCTCCCCATCGCCACGACGACGTTCAGCGTCCCCAGCGCCCCGACCCCGCCGAGAGAGTCTGTCGCCCCTGCGTCGCCGGGAAAACTAAGTGCGGAAACGCCTGGAGGTGACGTTGCCGAAAACGACGGAAGCAAACAGCCTCCAAGAACGCCGGAGCGCTCCCACTCTCCTGACGACGCCCCGCATCGCACCGACGCCCATGCAACGGTGTCCAACAACCTAAACTATGTTATCGACGGCCTCGACGCATCGACACTCGTGGACACCGGAGCAGACTACTCAGTTTTGAGTGGGAGGCTCACTCGCCGCCTTCGGAAAGTTACGACGTCGTGGGACGGACCGCAGATACGAACCGCCGGCGGACATCTCATTACACCTGTTGGCAGGTGCACCGCTCGCGTTGAGATCCACGGTGAAACCTGCCCTGTGAAGTTCGTCGTTCCGCAAGACTGTTCGAAGGACGTCATTCTCGGAATGGACTTCTTGTGTGAATACAGCGCCGTCATCGTACTTGGTGAGAACAGATTGACGCTGCGCAAGCCTGTTCTGCCTTCAGAGAAAGCCCAAACAGCGTCAACCGCCGTCCGAGTCGCTGCCGACCACGTGAACCTTCCGCCGCGATCAAGTGTTGTCGTACCCGTCGTGACCGATACAGCTACCTGCGGCAAAGGTGTTCTGGAAGGCAACCTCCAGTTGCTTCTAGGAAGAGGGATAGGCGTCGCACGAGGAGTAGCTGAACTTCAGGATGGCCACACTGTGGTCCTCGTGACGAACTTCCGGAATGAAACGGCAACACCTCACAAAAGGCGCAGCCATTGGCCACGTCGAGGATCTCCGAAACTCCGCCGAAATCGCCGCCATTACTGACGAATCCTCGCCACCTCAGCAAGACAGTACGTCGCCAGCGCAGCTCGACATATAGATCCTAAGCTTCCGGACCCGAGACGACGGCAGCTGATTAACCTCCTCGTCGAATACCGTGACTGCTTTGCGACGTCGTCGAAGGTGCGCCAAACAGCCGTTGCGAAGCACCGCATCGTTACCGAGGACGACGCGCGCCCTGTGCATCGATCACCGTACAGAGTCTCCGTTAAAGAAAGGGAGGTGATCCAGGAGCTAGTTGAAGAGATATTGAACGACGACATAATTCAGCCATCAAGCAGTCCGTGGGCGTCTCCAGTCGTACTGGTTAAGAAGAAGGACGGAACGCTTAGGTTCTGCGTGGACTACCGACAGCTGAACGCGGTGACGAAGAAAGACGTCTATCCACTCCCCCGTATCGACGACACTTTAGACCGGCTGCGCCACTCCCGATACTTTTCATCGATGGACCTGAAGAGCGGCTACTGGCAGATCGAGGTCGACGAACGGGACCGAGAGAAGACAGCTTTCGTCACGCCGGATGGACTGTACGAGTTCAAGGTGATGCCCTTCGGACTGTGCACGGCGCCAGCAACTTTCCAGCGTGTAATGGATACCGTACTGGCAGGACTGAAGTGGCATAGCTGTCTCGTCTACCTCGACGACGTCATAGTGTTTTCCGGCGATTTCGACGAGCACTTGCGACGACTCCTAGCTGTTCTCCAAGCCATACGGACCGCCGGACTCACCCTGAAGCCATCAAAGTGTCGGTTCGCCTATGACGAACTGAAGTTCCTAGGTCACGTGGTTAGTAACGAAGGCGTTTGCCCCGACCCAGAGAAGACTCGCGCCGTCGCAGCATTTCCAGCGCCGAGAGACAAGAAAGCCGTGCGAGGTTCCTTGGACTATGCGCCTACTATCGGCGCTTCGTTCGGGATTTCGCAAGGATTTCCGCTCCACTAACAAACCTCACAAAGGACGCCGAGAAGTTCGAATGGGCCGAAGAGCAGCAGCAGGCATTCGACGAACTGAAGCGACGACTGCAGACTCCTCCTGTTCTTGGACATTTCGATCAGGATGCGGAAACCGAAATTCACACGGACGCAAGTAACGCTGGACTTGGCGCAGTACTGGTTCAAATGCAAGAAGGCACCGAGCGAGTTATCGCCTACGCGAGTCGGACACTGTCCAGGGCGGAGAAAAATTACTCCACGACCGAGAAAGAATGCCTTGCGGTCGTCTGGGCAATCACGAAGTTTCGTCCGTACTTGTACGGGAGCCCGTTCCGTGCAGTCACCGACCATCACTCGCTCTGCTGGCTTGCGAAACTCAAGGACCCGTCAGGACGCCTCGCTCGATGGAGTCTTCGATTGCAGGAGTTCAACATGACTGTGGTCTACAAGTCAGGCCGCAAGCACAGCGACGCCGACTGCCTGTCCAGAGCCCCCGTCGAAACGCCTTCCGGCAGCAGCGACGACGATGACGACGAGTGCTTCCTAGGCGCAGTGAATACCGACGACATGGCACGACGCCAACGAGGCGATCCTGAGTTGCGCGCGCTAATCGAGCACCTCGAAGGACGAGGGGGGACTGTCCCCCGTGTCTTCTCGAGAGCCCTGCCAACCTTCGTCCTCCGACAAGGTGTGCTTTACAAAGAGAACTTCGGGGATAACAACACACCGTGGTTGCTGGTAATCCCGACCGACCTTCGGGAGGAGATCTTTCAAGCATGTCACGACGACCCGACGTCCGAACACCTCGGTTACAGCCGAACACTGGCCCGTATTCGTGAAAAGTATTACTGGCCAAGGCTCCCCAAGGCCGTCCACCTCTACACCCGATCGTGCCACGAGTGCCAGCGACGTAAGAAACCGCCGACGAAGCCGGCGAGTCTCCTGCAGCCAATTGCTCCCCCGACCACGCCGTTCCAGCAGATCGGAATGGATTTACTTGGCCCTTTCCCGCCGTCAACATCGGGAAACCGCTGGATAATCGTCGTCACCGATTATCTCACACGTTACGCCGAGACGAAGGCCCTCCCATCAGGTACGGCTGTTGAACTCGCTAAGTTCTTCATCGAGTCCATTGTCCTCCGGCACGGCGCCCCTGAAGTCCTCATCACAGACCGTGGATCTTCGTTCATGGCCCAGCTGACGCAAGACATCCTTCGTCTCAGTGGCACCGGTCACCGTCGGACCACTGCGTACCACCCGCAGACAAATGGACTAACAGAACGGCTAAACAAAACTATCGCCGACATGATCGCCATGTATGTCGACGTGGAGCACAAGACATGGGACGAGGTATTGCCGTACGTCACTTTTGCCTACAACACGGCCGTGCAAGAGACCACCGGGGTTACACCCTTTCAGCTGGTTCATGGTCGCAAAGTGACAACAATGCTGGACGCGATGTTACCCCACGAACCGGCTGCCGACAGAAGCGACGACGCCAAGGTGGTTGCTCAACGGGCAGAAGAAGTCCGCCAGCTCGCCAGACTCCGAATTCAAGATCAACAACGCGTCGACGCGGGCCGCTACAACCTTCGTCGTCGGGACGTCCACTTCCAGCCCGGAGACAGGGTGTGGGTGTGGACACCGATCCGCCGCCGTGGTCTCAGCGAGAAACTCTTGAAGCGCTACTTCGGACCCTACAGAGTGCTTCGTCGACACGGGGATCTGAACTACGAGGTGATGCCCGACGGAACACGGACTTCATCACGCCGCCCTCCACGACCAGAAGTCGTCCACGTCGTGCGCATGAAGCCGTACTACGCTCGATAGGACTGTGGACCTTATGTGTTCCAAATGACTCTTTAGCTTACCGTTCTTCTTGTTTGGTTTGTTTTGTGCTGCATCGGGGCGATGCACTTTTTAAAGGGGGGAGTAATGCCGCGCGCGCAGCTTGCCAAGTAGGCAGCGCGCGCGTGGCCGAATGGTTATCGTGCCTGCCTCCCACGCAGAAAGCCAGGGTTCGATTCCTAGGAGCGACGTGTCTTTTGTTTACCCCTGCATTGAGTGTTCTGGCAAATTCGAGAATACTGGTGCGTGTTCGAGGTGCGAATGTTCTACGCGTCGAACTTTCTTCGCCGATTATTCCAGAAGCTCACGCGTGTACATAAGGGGCTTCGCGGAGCGAGTCAGTTTCGCCCCAGCGTTCGACTCTGCTTTTTCGCCGACTTCGACGCCCGCGACGGTCTGTTATTATTTTCTGTTCCCTTTTATTTTTGGGCACAAGTTCGCCCCCATTAAACGTTTAGTTTCTTCAGTTATTCGCCGCCTCATCACTTGTCCTTCGTGACAATATAAAGGCGTCATGACGCAGTCAACAAATGTTCGCAATTGACAAATGTTAACGTAAATTCACTTCTATTATATACTTTCCACAACCGTGAATGAGTGAGGTAATAATTAGGGTGGGGCGTCGATTAAATATTTTTACCGTATTATTGGCCAGCTTTTAATCTATATACACGACACAAGGTTCATTTCTTACTTATGATATATAGTTCGGAGTGCAGTTGGCAGCTCTATCTGAAGAGGTATTCCTCAACTGTTGCTCCTCCTTCGAATGCCCCTGTCCCACTAGAGCGAAAGACAGAGACAAAAGACAGCGACAAGCCTCAAACCCATGCAGCATGCTCGCGATGGTATCTTTGGCAGGCGTTTAGTCATTCGGTGCTTGTGAAGTAAGCACGAGCGGTTGCAAGCCTGCCAAAGATACCCTCGCGTGCATGATGCTCGTGTTTGAGCATAGCCTTCTTTATCCTACAAAGCCTCTCAAATCGCGAAGACTCTGGTTTGAGGCTTGTCGTTGTCTTTTGTTTCTGTTTGTCGCTCTAGTGGGACGCGGGCAGAAGAAAGAAGTTTGTTCACATTATCTGGCATGGAGGGAGTTCCTGTTGACCATCGTTATGGTGGTAGCAAGACAAAGTAAAATAAAAGCGTTTAAATTGGTCTTTTCTCATATAACCATTAAAAGAACGACTAGTCGTTCAGAAAATTGATTGCGCTATTAATCGGAAGGTAAATCGATCAAAGGCCCAGCACTAGTAATATTTACCTCACTTATCCACGCAAAAATATACCTGCACAGGCTTATATTAAGCGCAAATCTGTCCAAAGCGAAACCCCCCCAAAAATGACAATAAATACCACGGGAGCCAGCTGTTTTAACAGGTAAAGTTCAATGTAACCGGGCCGACGTAACGGTGCTCGGGAAAAGGGTTCTGTTCAAACGGCGTTGAATAATATTTCTAACCATTTTCAACAGTAAATTAAAAAAAAAAGTGTTTAAAGTTTAATGCGTTCAGATATAAGAGTCTTAACTGAGGTTAGAACTGTAACTATTTATAAAGTGCGGGTTTGTACAGCTAGACAATGAGACTACTTGTGTATCCGCTGCGAAGGTACATTTTAACAAGAACCAAACAATTTATCACGGAGCGAAAGAACTTTTGCGGCTCCAAGCTGAACTGGAGACAGCCAGCTCTGCTAAAAAATAAGCCCCCCCCCTCCCCCCCCCTCCCCGACGGCTCGTTTACTAGCGTAAATCCTGGGATAATCTTTTCGCCCGAAGCCTACCGCACCTCAAGGGCACGACGCCTCCCGGCCTCCGAAATTGAAAAGGAGAAGGTGGAAGGGAACTTTTTGACGGGTACGGACCGTGGTTTACCTTCTTTAGCGTGGTGCTGCTTCAGCTTTATCGCAGCATTAGGCGCCAGCTATGTGCGGTTCAGGGAACTAAACTGAATGTCCCGCAATCTTGGACTTGTGTGCAGAATGTTTAGGCATTGGTGCGATTGCGCTACAAGCAGAAAGTTACGATATGCCGCCGACAAAGTTTTGACGTGTCGCCAAAAAGAACAACAACAACAAAAATCTTAATTGGGCGTTCTAAAATTTGACGAGCGGCTTTACGAGTCGCTTGTAGAAAGATTGTTACGATTTTGCGAAATACTGGTAAACAACGCTAGGTTACCGTCATAATCTAAACCCTGAGATAAGGATAAATCAAATAACGTACAACTCCCATTGACTCAGGGTTTATATTATGATGTTTCCCAACCTGCTTGCCTACATACGTTCGCTCCTTGTAGAGGTTACCGTCTCGCAGGCGGCACAAACCGATCCCCAAACGGCGGCCTCTCGGCTAGCTTGCACACGGGGCCGCCGCCGCTCGATCGCCGGGCTCGCGGCGCGACAATCGCTCGAAGCGGGGAAACGGCGTTATGTAACGAAAGGTAAAGGGCATCTACACCACGAATGGGCAAAAGCCGATGCAAAGGCGTGCGCGAACGTAAAATAATGGTAGAAAAGTGTAGTTGCTCACCGCTATGAGATGCGTGCCGCAAACTCGGAAATCCGCGGACGTATCCCTCTCCTGCCGCTCGTACTTTCTCTAACTTGACGGACTCTCTGTCTCGCGGTTCATGCCGACGAAACGATGGTACGATCGTCGGGATACCGGGTCATTGCTACAGCCGAGCGCGGCACAGTTTACCATTGCTCTCGCTGTGCAGGGTCGAAGAGTGAACCACCAGCATGGTGGATACCGGTGTTCGACGTCATGATGTGACGTACGTGCCATGCCTGAATACCGGGTGTTTTTGTTTTTTAATTCTTGTAGATTTGTTTTAAAAGAAGCCGTGAGAACTACACTTATGCGGTCTGTGCAAATGAGTTATACGCCCAGGGGGACATAGTATAGTTCGCTAATCTTTGCGATCAGTCGACTTATTAATTAAAATTCACTAATTTACTTTTATTTAGTGTAAATAGACATGGTTTCAATTAGAAACTTGCTGAGCGTCGTCCAAAACCCATAAATCAGTAATTTTTAGAAAGACTTCGAGTGCATGCGAAGCGCAGTAGTGCGCTGAAGTTACCACTCGTGGACCAGGTACAAGAAACGGAAAAATTGCGCGGGCGTCTGACCGAAACCGCTAGCCTTGTACCTGCTCCACGAGTGGTAACTTTCTCACGCGCTGAAAGTCTTTCTGAAAATAACTGACTTAGTGATTTTGGACGACATTCAGCAAGTTTCTATTTGGAACCATCTGTCTATTTTCACTAATTTCAAAATTAAGTAGTAAATTTCAAATCATTAGCCGACTTATTCCAAAGATTAGCCACACACATAATGTCCCCCTGGGCATATAACTCACTCGCACAAACCGCATAAGTGTAGCTTTCATGACTTTTTTAAAAACATATCTACAGGAATAAAAAAAAACACCCTGTATATCAAGGTTGCCTTACCTGAATGGGACATATCTGCCCTGATATGGGAGGCAGATATACCCCTATCAGGCAGACCCTGATATGGATATATAAAAAATTGGGCAGATCCGGCTTGATAAGGCTTATATAAACTGATTTACTTGAGATGGCCAGATCTGCCCAATATTATATATAACCATATCTATTTTTTATATATAAGTTCAGATATGCCATTTTCGTAAAGGGGTTGTCTTCATAATTTATAAAGTTCATCTCGAGAACTCAAACGAAATGAGCACAGTAACTATAAATTCTGCGGGATTTCTGGTACTTATGTATTTCTTTAACAAATGCCCACATTCGTCCATACCTTTTCTTGGTGACCGGAAATGGCGTATCAAAGAAAATATAACACTAGGACAGAGCCACTTTGTACGTCAGCAAAAGTGACCAATTAATGAGCCTCTTTGGTGCCAAAACGGTAAGTTGGGCTAGTTGGTTTTTCATCTCAGACTAAACGCAAGAAAAAAAGGAAAAAGGGAGGTATAGACAACACACCCAGTGTTGTTTATACCTCTTTTTGTCCTTCTTTTTTTTTGTGTGTGTGTGTGGGGGGGGGGGGAGGGGCGTTCAGTTTAAGCTTTGTTTGGTGTTTCTTGTCTTCTATTTTGTAGAGCTGTGTGCAATTCACTTTACACGCTTTGACTTCATTGTAACACTGATTGGATATTAAAAGCACTACAAAGGCCGATGGATATTTTAGAACCTGCACTAGTTTCTATATTGTGGCTCATCTAATCTGCTTTCAAAACAACTCAGTTGATTTTATAATCTGTCCGAAATTAAAGTCTAGCACCGGGAAGAGGAGGGTGGATTCATTCAACAGTTACAGCTACAGAAAGCAGCAAAACAGCTTCGATCTCGGGTAGCAGAGACTGCAAGGACCAAAACGTTTTCTCTTCAGAAACACAAACATCAAGGCGTACAGCTCTTCTGAGCATTGCTAGACAAGAAGCCGCGGCTTTCAACGGACGATAACGTGTTACAGTTTTGGGAGGAGAGAAGGGAACGCCATCCAGAACTCTATCCATTGGCGCAAGTAGCCCTGGCAGTGTCTGCGACCCAGGTCAGCATGCAGCGAGCCTTTTGTGCACTGAAGTTCATTCTATCGTCTCAGAGGAGCCGTCTTTCCCCGGATATGCATGACGACGTCCTGCTTCTTCGGTCAGCTGCCTGACATGGAACTACGCTCTCGGCCATGTCCCGAGGTGCCCCAGCACTAACTCGTTCTTTCCACACAGTAATGTGAGCCTTTGTTTCCTATATGTAACACTTTTATAAGATATGCATAGTTTATATTTTGCTGTTGTCAATGGTTTTGTAGCATATCAGTGAGAACCGGTTGGAACCGGTTTGAACCTTTATTCTTTCACTCCGAAGTGGAACCGGAGCTGAACCGTTTTCCCTGAACCAGAACAAAAATCGGAACGAAAAACAATTCGGTTCAACACCCTGGTTCTTGCGCGTGCGTCGCGACAGCTACCGCCAGCAGCTGTTGCAGCCATCCGCCATCCCGCCCATCCGTCGAGTCGTACGTCTTTGACGGCGTACCGCATCTGTGGCAGCGTAAACGCATCGCGAGAGGTCAACTTATTTGAATACGTTATTTGTCGTAACTACCTTCACGTATTGAAGTGTCACCTAATCCATTTATTTTGCACCACAACCGTGGCAAATTTAGACAAAGCGTTGGTGCATCAGACAACAGAGCCGGTACACAGGAGAGGGATGCGAAAGGGGCAGCCGTTGGCGTCGCTCGTCCGACTCGGCTGCTCAAACGTTGTTGCCGCGGTTACCTGCGCCTGCTCGCGTATGCCACGTGGTAGTTGGAGAAGAGACGTTGGTATGGGCGTACCGAGGACTCCCATTATTCGTCCCGGGGCGCGAGTGGGCTTTTGGGATTTTCGCAAAGGGTCTATCAGGATCTTGGTTTCAGCAGCGCGAGCTTTCGCTACAAGTGCTACGAGCTGCTGTGCGTTAAAACACTCCGCCACAAATCCCCCATAGATATACAGAAGCTGTACGAACTACAGCCAACACTAAGAAGACCAAGAAAAGAGGTTAAAAATTGGGAGGAAGAGGAAAAATTGAGGTAACGTGGTTGACCGTCATGATGATGAAAACGGCGTTTCGCTATAGGATCAGCTGGGATACGACCTGTACATCATATACAAGAATAAAATTCACGAAAGAGACAGAAAAACGGTGCACCCAGTCAAACTTTATTTGAATCCATAAGTAAGAAAGTATAAAGGAAATGACAAATGAATACCTATTACCACAAAATTTACGTCTTGCACACACGAAGCATTGCAGGAAATCGCTCTGGACAAAAGTTTTTTCTCTGGTAACAAGTAGAAAGGCTCGACCAAGAGAGCTTAGACTTCCTCCCAGCAGAGCTGTTTCCAGAGGTTACCGCGACGCCGACGTCCCACGTCACATTGCTTAAGATGCCACCACGATAGATCCCAAGTCCTTATTGATCACTACGTTATAGATATCATTTTTCTTTTCTTCGCTAATGTTTAACTTGTTCTTCGCCTCATCTAACTGGTCCAAGTCGACATCAGCAAGCACAAGCTCTTCACCATACCCCGCTGATTGCACCACCTGGCCTGTCGGACCCACCAACATGCTGTGTCCCCAATTGACTAACGTCGCCGATTCATCCCTCGCAGCCGACGCCGTGGCAACGTACACCTGATTATCGAGCGCCCTGGCCCTCTGAAAGATCTCCCAGTACAGTGGACCTGTATTCATGTCGAACGCGCCAGGGTATACCAACAATTTGCACCCAAGCTGTCCGTAGGCCTCCGCCATATACGCAAACCCCATGTCGAAGCATATTCCGACGCCCACTTTGCAGAACGGAGTGTTGAAGGTTGTCAGTCGGTTGCCCGGTGCTACAAAGTCTTCTTCACGGAACCTGATTTTGCCGGGAATGCAGCAGCCGAAAAGGTGTATTTTACGGTGCTTGGCGAGCATGGAACCGTCCGGTCCGTAGACAAGGCAGGTGCTGTAAAGCTTCCCACTGTCACTCTCCGACATGACGCCGCCAATGATGTACACCTGGTTTTCTTTGGCGCTGCGGGACATCATCTTGCTGGACTCACCGGGAATCGTCTCGGCGTACTTTGCGAAGTTCGACGACCCGGTCGGGAATCCCAAACATTCTGGCAAAACCACCATCTTCGCTCCCTTGGAGGCCGCCTCTCTGATTTTCCGACTTGTTTTTTCGAGATTCTCAGCCTTGTTGGAATTCACAGCGAGCTGCAGTAGAGCAAGGCGAAACCTGTTCATCGACATGATATGGACTCGATTCACTGTCTGCAATGAGAGAGTGCGGTTCGACTGACGCTCACTGTGAGATGTATTTGAGGATGCGCAAACTCCAGGCCTGAGTCGGGTCTTTTATACTGGAGCCGCAGTGGCATGGTTGCTATTAGTAGGTTGTTTAAGCCACCTGACGCCAGCGCAACCTTACTCAGAAGGGAAGGCCTGCGCAGGACGTCATTATTTTTAGGCCCCTCTCCCGCCACATGTGGCAAACGTCCAGAACAGAGCGACAGTGAATGGCAGAGTGGTTATGATCCCTCTACACTGCATGTAGCCTAGTTTCTGCTTTTCACGCAGTCTTTTTTTCATCTGCAGGTGCGGGGTGCGAGACAACAGAAAATAACCAACGCATAACAAATACATAAAACAACGACATTCAAGCACCATTTCAAACTCAGGGAAATGCCTCTACGAGAAACAGCAACATGTTGCCACGCCAAATCGGTTAAAGCAGGGGTAGTGAAGTCCTTAGTAACGAACGCATTGCGTAAATCGTGCACTCATTTTATGGATAATGCGTTCAAGGAACAGTGGTTGAGGCTAGAATCTGCAGGATATGAAGAGGAATTCATCAACAGGCAGTTGAAAATAGAACTTCAAAATGAACACCAGGAAAAGGAAAAACGAAGGAAAAAGATAGCAGTAATCCCGTATTTCCACGGCATCTCCCACAGCCTAAAGGCTCGCGCCAAAAAGGTGGGAGTAGACGTAGTGTTTTCCTCAGATTTCAAAATGAGCAGGTTGACCCTATTTCTGTCAAACCACAAATTCTGTCAGAAGGCCCATCGGGAACCTTCGGTTGCGTGCAAAGAAAGTGTGGTGTGTGAAATTCTGTTAACATGCGGGTTCAACTACGTGGGACAAACCTCGAGATGCATCAACGATAGGTTATTAGAACACAAGAGAAATGTAAACAGGAAAGCGCCGAACTTGGAAATCGCAAAGCACATCGACGAACGCAACAATTGTACTGCGCACAGGTCAGAAACGGAAGTTCTTCATAATGAGGGAGATGGTATCAAGAGGGTCGTCAAAGAAACGATAAGCATAAAACCAATGCGAAACTGCATAAGCCAAGCATCAATACAACTTGGAAACAACTCCAAAACGTTTCTAAGACTATGAACGAGCACATCGATTTGCGAGAAAAATGAAGAGAAAGAAAAAGGGAAAAAGAGGGATTAGGGGGACAATATGCAGATGCAGTTATGGTCTGTCGCCGCGGTCTAGAGGTCACCAAGATGTGTTTCCCCAAAGTAATTCTTCTCTCGGTTTTTTTTTTTTTGAAGGGTACATGTGGTTTTGGTGTTACTGTTTAGGATAGGTCGGCACTTTTCTTTCAAGGTCACTGCGATGCCCTACAGAGACCTCGTTTTATGTGTGCTGTCGTTGAAAATTTTATCAAGGTCACTGCCATGTCCCGAGGTGTCCTACAGATAAGGGCCTCTTTTGTTTGTGCGTGCGCTTGATCTCTTTGTGTGTCATGCCTTTTCTCTTCATTTGGAACTTTTTTCAACAAAGGAGATTTCTGCGTAGAGTGTGGTTGGGAAGGGCTTCGCGGGTATATATAGGATGATCGAGAAATAAGCCAGTCAGCTGAGTTTGAGACGTACCTTTCTGTGTCTGTTCCCTCTACTAAAAAGTTTCGAATTACTTCCACCACAGTCTCAAGTGTTATATGACATGATTAGCTATCACCAGCTCGCCTGCACACTCACTGTCTTTTCACATTTTCAGCCAGATGTTCCTGATGAACCCGGTACGCCTACTCAGTTAGTTAAAGCTAGGAAGTTGTTAAATCTACAACGTTCAGCGAACGTTTTAAGTTTCCGTTTCTGAAGCCATATCGTTCTTTTTTGGCAATTTAACGCGAGACCTGAGTATGCTCTAGTTGTGTCATTTTTATCTTATTTAAGGCTACGGTCCCACTGCAGCCATCTTGAACAAGGCGTTAGGTCAACCGGGATCCGGTCAAAATGGTCCCGGTCATAATGGTCCCTGACAAAATGATCCCGGACAAAATGGTCCCGGACAAAATGGTCCCGGACAGAATGGTCCCAACTGCCATTCCGGACAAAATGGCCCCAGCGTGGCATTATTTACTTGCTGTTAGCAGTTTTTTTTTTGTATTTTCTACTCTAGATGGATATTAGCAGCGGCATGTAACTCTGTGCACACAGTACGTGCAAGGGCTCCGTCCCTTGAACGACTTTTTGAGGGTTGTGGGTCATATGAATACATTTTCGTATTAGGCCTTCAATTCAGCAGCGTCGAGTTTTTGTCTCTTAAGTGGTGTATCATGCATACCTGCCAAGTTTTACGATCTTATCGTAAAGTGCCCGCTTTCCAGCGCTTTCTTACGGTTATCGTATTGACAACAATATTTGTACGATTTTTTTCTAATCCCAATGTAAAAAAAAAGTAAATTCTTTTTGTTTGAGCTGCATCTCGCCAGTTTGCAATTTGGTGTTCCCCACACTGATACATCGACTTGTATGCAAGGGGGTGCAAGCTACCGCCTGTTATAAGTAGTATCGCCGCTAACACCCATCCACCTATCCGAATCTAAAATAACTTTCTGTTTAGGAAATCTTCCTTGTGGCAATTTTGGTTGTGGCGCACGTCGTGCATTGTGTTACCGGAACTTTTGCGCATGATCCCTTGAAACCACCTTTACAACAAGATGTCGGGGAAAAACTGCTTTCAAGTGTTCATTCCCAGCCATTCGACCGACTTTCTATTCATCAAGACGTCGCGCAAGGGCGAGAGGTTCGCATTTTGTAGTTTGTGCTGCTGCGATGTCAACATTTCGCACGCTGCTCGTCGGGACATTCTGTGTCATCTCAGTACGAAAGAGCACAAGGACTCTGCAAAACTAGTTGAAACCAACGCGAAGCTTGGAGGGTACTTTAGCCGATCAACGGATCACAAAACTATCCGAGCAGAATGCCTTTTTACGGCATTTTTGTTGAACAGAATGGGCCGTTCACGGCGGCTGATCACACCGGAGACCCCATTTAGAAAACGTTCCCAGGCTCAAAGGGAAGCTACTAACTACGCGTGTGCTCGAACCAAGCAGCGTCGATAATGAAGGGAATGGCTGAAAAAGAGATCGGCGATGTTGTTAGTAGTTTCAGGAGTGTGCCGTTCTCGGTCGCGACTGATGCGAGCAAAGACAATGACAATGATGCCAAGCTTTATCCCATTATAGTTACGTTTTGTGACTAAGTTTTGAAGCATCAAACAGTTTTCGTATTTCTTCACACAATTGTAGTGTTTTTGGCGTCCCCTGTAGTATTTTCAACATTGTAGGGTTGGCGGGTCTGTGTATGTAATAAATACGATCGTAATTGCGAAATCAATTTTTGATTTCTTTAATATACAATGGTCAGACAGAGCGAGGCTGTTTCTGAAAAATAGAACACGGTGGTACTACGGGTTTATTTTAAAAAAAACACGTCAATAACCTGTAGTACGTCTATGATAATGATTTTCATTTCAAATATTGTTTTGAAGCTCGATGGCGCTAATTTGAAAACCGGTTCTGGCGGTAGAAAGATATTGGACTACACACGTGGAATATATCGGTAGAAATCAAGAACCTTGGAGAAATAGAGCTACATGTGTAGACAGAAGGGATTTAAAATTTGTTTCAAATGATTACAATAAAAATTTTGATATTATCCTTGAACGTGTGTCAAAATAAAAGTACCAAAAAATTTTGTCCTATTAAGATCACTCAAAATATTGATAAATTCACATGGGACCATTTTGTACGGGTTGGCACTTGGGACCTTTTTGACCGGGACCATTTTGTCCGGGACCGTTTTGTCCGGGACCATTTTAACCGGGACTACTCTGACCGGGACCATTTTGTCCTACACCCAGGTCAACCAATAGATGGCGACACGCACCCGTAGTGTGGCCGAAATATTGGTTCACGGTGGGATGGCTCGAGCACCATCACGTTCCCATCGTGGCCTTGCTCGCGCCACTGCCAGCTGTGCTCAGCTGGCTCAATAGCGTGGCCCAGCAAACTCATGTATGCGAGAATGTCAGGCTGGGTAATAATTGTTCCCTGATATAGGGACACGCGGTTCGGCGGTTGCCACGGGCTTTCGCAATAAGTCTTACTAACTAGGAATCAATTGTTGATTGACGTGTCAAGATTCTGTCAATGAAAAGTTGTTCTGCAGGAATGCACGCTCAGTAGACTCAATCTTCCAAGACACCAGTGGAAGCGGACATCTAGTAAACTGCTTCGCGATTTACGGTACTTACCTACCATTATAATGACGACTGAAAAGTGACGTCACGAAATATTGTGCTTCACAGGATCCGGAAAATGTTGCAAAGGTTGTTACACTGTAGTTCCCAGAAAACAAATGTGGATTCGTGGATCCCGAATGTGGATTCATGGAAGGAAGAAGAAAGAAGATGAGATTAAAAAGTCCCTCTTTCTGTGTATTTTCCTTCGAATAAAAGTTTAGGTTTTGAGCCGCAGCCTTGGGCACTGGAAAAAGAATAAATATCCATCAGCTCGCCATTACCCGACTGTTACCAAGCGAGGACCACACAAAATAAACCCTAAAATAAGCAACAAAAAATCTAACTCGATTCCGCTCTTCGTAAAGTTATTGTTTTTATACTTTTAGAGTTCTCCACTTAGAAATAAACTAAAAGTTGCGTCGCGGGACAAAAAACACACACACACACACACAAAAAAAAAAAAACGCCGTTCCTTTTAACGTTCCCGTGAAAACGTAACGTGTTTCCGATCCAGTTCCAACGATGCGTTCCTCCTAAAAGGAAGGCGTTCCAGAAACGCCCTTCTTGGGGCGCCGTTTCGTACAATACTGTGTAATACCGGTGATTTGTTTTCAGATTTGAATTATGATCTAGATCACTATTTAAATCATCTTGATTTTTATTCTCCTACCTGTCTCGTAGTCCTCCATTTTTCTATTTCTAACTGTTATTTTCATTATGTTAGACCCTGACATATTATCACTGGGAAAAACATGCGGCTTCGTTACCTGCAAATAAAGTGTGCTATCGGCTCATGTCGCTTGAGTTACAGCTGGTAAGTGACTGCGACGCGAAAAACAAGGCTTCAATCCTACGTAGAAAACCTGCTTGCGATAAAGCAAAATATTTGCCCAGGCTGCGCAAGCACACTGCAAGGTCAACCTTTCGTTCTGCAGAGAGTTAGCGTAGAATAAACAATAAAAATTCGCGGTTGTTTTTCAGCCACATGCTATGGAAATTCAAATTTCGTAAAGTATTTTTTAAATTGGTTCATGCATTTGCGTCAGTTCTTTCTGCAGCAACTTTAGCGAAAACAAGGATAGAAATAGCGTGACAACAATACAAATGGTACAGCTGCAACGGAAAAAGAGTAGCACAAGTGATTGACGACCGGAGAGGCAAAATCGCGACGCGCGGCGCAATTGTTCCCGAGCGAGAGGGCCAGTCACGTTCCTTGTCTTAACGGGGGGGTGGCCGGCAGAAAGCAGCCCATCCTAAAACCTGCATTTCGAAAGCTATCTTATCGCTCACCTTTCTTCCGGCCACCCCCGCGGTGAGATATGGAACGTGACTGGCACTCTCGCTATCGGCGCGCTATACTTCATCTCATCCTACGATGGACTAAAGGCCAAAGCCACAGGCCGCCAGGTCCAATCACGTTCCACGTTAAACTATGACACGCTTATCATTGGTTAGGATTGGACGAATAATGCTCCGTATCCAAAAACGCTGAGTCATTTTTATAGCTTCGACACTGCAGAGCCAGTACGTCCTGGCTTTCTTTGCAATGTAAAATTGTTCAGTCACTCATTGCTCGGTCCGAACCACTGTCCGCCCGTTCACATCAGTGATCCCAGACGCGGGCACCGATACGTGCATCGAAGCGAAATACTGCGCAATATCTATATATTTTTGTTTGTGCTTCATTTTTTGCTGAATATATCTGTGCAGTTTCGTTTCACTGACTGCCAGGCACTGCCAGACAAGCCCGATGTGGCTTTGGCAGGCCTGATAATGTACCTATTTTCTTTTCATGCAATAAAAATATTATTATTATTATTATTATCTAAGTGGTTCGTAATTGGATCTGGCGGTTCGTCGCTTCTGCCTTTAGTCCCTCGTAGGGTGAGACGAAGTATAGGGAACAATAGCGCGACGTGTCGCGATTTTGCCGCTCCGGTCATCGGTCACTTGTCCTACTCTTTTTCCGTTGCAGCTGTACATGTGCCACACAACTCAACCGTAGATTGCGCGGTCACATTCCATGCCGCTGGCCAATAAGAGATTTACAAAATGTGGGCGCCCGTTCTTTCGAATTGTGATTCACTGTTAATCAACATACATGGGTAAATTACTTTCAAACTGTAATTTAATTACAAATACAATTACTTGGCTTCAGAAGTAGTTTAACTACAATTACTACCACGTGAAAAGTAATTAATTACAATTACAATTACTACTACGTGAAAAGTAATTAATTACAATTACAAATTACTTGTGAAAAGTAATGCAATTACTTTACAATTACTTTAAACGAGTTGTATAGAATGCAACGTATTTGTTCATTCCTTGCCCCAATGTGGTAAGGAGGCTTAAGCATCGCAGCGTAAATGCCACGTATTCTACTTTCTTTTTATAAATTTTGTTAAACTCATGATAAAACTTGACAGTTTGGGTCAATGAAGTGCTACGTTCTTATATTTTTAATAAATAAGAATAAATTAGTTCATACGCTGGAAGACGCCAGATCGATCGCCAAAGAAAAAAGAAAAAATTTGGTTGACCAACGTTTGTTAGCCCGGCAAATAAAAATGCGACAATTAGTCAAATATAAATATTTTACAAATGTTAATATAAAACTAAAACCCAGACGCGCTAATACGACCGCATTCACATACAAACATCATGGTATTGTAAATTACTTACATTGAGTTGAAATTATAATGGCTTAGAAATATATAAGAACCGAATCGGGGCTCCCGAACCATTGGTGACAATATTCACAGGTGCGAGGTCAGTCTCCAAAATGCTTATGCAAATAATATCCAAAGTAAAACCAACAGGTCATAAAATTGAAAATAATACAGATACAAATATGCGACAGTACTAAAAGAAAAACGTCAGAAACTAGGAAAAAAAGAATTTCATAAGCAATTAAAATTTTCAAGCTCGGCTGAAAGCTGCAGCTCAATTTTTTTTCTTTCAATGTTTTGGCATGTTAACGCTAGGGTTTTCTGCTCGCGCAGCATACGGCGCATCACGGTGCCTTTGAAGTAGGCTCCAAAGAGGATTGCCTCTCAGCCCGCAGTGTAAGCAACAAAACAACAAACAATGCGACGCTATTTAAGTTGTGCGTGTGTGTGAGTGCGTGTCTTTGTGCGAGTGTTTCCCCGAGAGCTAGGCCGCTTGTGCGAGCACTGAGGCTTTCAGAGAGGTTCCCTCGGCGCCGCAAAGTTTTGCAAAACTAATTGTAATTGTACCTGAAATTTTGCAATTACTGACGCTAGAAAGTAATTAAATTACAATTACAATTCCTTTTAGCCGAAAGTAATTAATTACTAATACAAATTACCAAGAAAAGTAATTAAATTACAGTAATTCAATTACTGTGATTGAATTACTACCCAAGAATGATTACTACAAAGTTTTGCTTTATTATCTAAATTTAAAATTGAACTATTAATGTTTTATTTTCTTGTCTGCGTAGACCTGTATATGGACATTCTGCATAATATAGTAAAATAATATATAGCGATTTCTTCATACCGATAGTCTAAATGTCTTCTTTTTTGCCAAATTTAAAAAAGAAATGAAAAGGGAGAATGGCTGTTGAATGCTTCTGTTAGAAAATAATCCGAAGGAAAACATGCAGGTATAGCATTTATGGTTGGAACCCATTGGAAAAGAGACGTTTCTTTAACATGGGTATGACATTGTTTGTTCCAGCTCGCATTTTATAGTTGAGATAGTTAATACTTTATATATAGAGTGACCCAAGTTGCCAGGCTCGATCTAAAATGAACCGTAAAAATCAATGCCTGTACGTATCAATCTAAACTTTTCGTCAAAGATTTATTTTACAGGTGGGTTTTTTCTCGTAAAATTACGAAGTGTACCTCTCTTCCTGTAAAAAATAGGGCCAAGAAACTTGCCAGGGTCTACGGCGGGTGGCGACGCACACGAACATGTTCAGTGGCGGGTGTGTTGGGCGTTCATATTAATAGCTGGCGTTGGGAGCAGCGTCCGAAGGTGCAGCCTACCAGAGAAAGAAAGCAGACGACACGAAGACGAAATCCGTTGGCTGCAAAAGCGCCGTCGTTATGCAAACGCGTTTCTCTCTCTCTTTTTTTTTTTTACAGCGGAGTTGTTAAAGGGATACTTCAACGAAATTTGAAATATTCCCGTCGTGTTTAAAAATAGGTTGAATATGATCCACAATATCCGTGAATGACAATCGCACATTTGTATTTTGAGCCTGGTGGCTGTATTTTTCGTTATAAACGGCAAACTCTGGCAAGCGCTCGGAAAAGGCCCAGCGGAGTGTGACGTAGGTCGTCTCAGGCAACGATTGGTCTCGGGACGAGCAAAGCTACGGCAAGGCTAATGTCGAGAGGATGGCCTCGTCGTTCCAGCCACCGAAGCGGCTGCTTTTGTACGAATTTTGAGTGACGAGTTAATCTTCTATAATCTTGTAGGGGGACAATAGCGACTTCTGCGACACACAAAAGGCATTCTCGGGAAGAGGGGAGTTCCTCCGTCCTCTCTTCTCTCGTCGTGGCCGGAGGCGAGACAACCTCCGTCACTAGCTGTCAAGGTTCCTAGATGGGCATTTCAAACGAGGCTTTAGCGACATCCGCCAGGTGCTCTTTGCTAATCGTTTAATTCGTTTTAAAATTCTTTTTCGAGACTTTTTTAACAAGATATTGGTGTGTTCGATGTGATACTGCTCCTTTGAACACATATAGACCAAAAAATGAGCGCCGAAATTTCGTTGTAGTATCCCTTTAAGGGCTAGTTTCCCCAAAATCGTGTCCCCCGCAAAGAAATGTCCACACGAAACACTGGTTGCCGCCGTCGCTCATATATGGCGGTAGCTGTCCAGAGTCTTGTGTTTGCCGGTTGTCCGCTTGCCGCCGTCGCTCATAGATGGTGGCCACATTTCTTCGGAGGAAGAAGAGCGGGAACGGAATGAGCGGCGAAATGCGCAGCAGCGCGAATGGTTTCGTAACCGCCGTGAGGCCGCTATCGCCCAAAGTTACACTGCGTCGAGCTCGTCAGATTCCCTTGCGGAAGAAGAGCAGATCGCTCGCCTGGAAAGCCACCGTCGAGAACAGAAGCTACAGCTCCGCTGCTCTTCCTTCTTCACCAAAGTGAAAGGGCTGAATGTTTTTTTGTTTTTTTTTTAACATTAAGTTTTGATTTTATTGTCCGCATTTAATTTTTAGCCAAAGGTACATTTCAAAAAGATTATCTTCATTTTAATAAACCACGGTGGTCGCGATCTGTCGCGATAAAGAGGTAGCGCCATCTATCAATACGAACGCCAAACACACCCCGCTACTTTACCTGGTCGTCTGCGTCGCCGCCAGCCGTAGACCCTTGCAAGTTTCTTGGCCCTAGTTTTAAGCAGGAAGGGAGTTACGGTTCATAATTTTACAAGAAAAAACCGAACTGGTGGAATACACCTTTGACGAAAAGTTTAGATTACTACCTACGTAAGATACCACTTTTAAGGTCCATTTTAGATCGAGCATGGTGACTTGGGTCACCCTATACTTTTTCGATTTCTTTCTAGAGAGAAACAGTCCACATAATCGAGCTTCATTTGCTAACTTGTCGTTGATGTCATTGGCATAATTCTCACTGTGGCTTTTGACATTATATAGATATATTGTTCTTCTTTTAAGCTTCTTAGTGCTTCCTTGATTTCGTTTACCTTGGTGTTATTATTTATTGGGTTGTACAGTGCGTGTAAAGATAAACTGACTGTTATTGAAATAACGATATATTTTCCCTCTAATCTTTTCATTTTTAAAAGTGCTTTATATATCTCGGTTAATTCTTCATCACACATTGTAGCAATTTATGTTTTGCTCCACATGGTAATTCTGAGTTTGGTTTAGCACCAAAAATGCAGCACCAACCGTGTAGTTGCAAACAGATCCGTCTGTATATATATATATATAACGGGCATTGTGGCGGGAGGCCGAAGGCGTGGGTATAACTGGTAAGAAAAAGCCCTCGGTCAAAACAGCAACAACGGACGATTTAATCTTCGACGTTTCGGCCGGAGTCCGGCCTTCGTCAGGAAGACGAAGGCCGGACTCCGGCCGAAACGTCAAAGATTAAATCGTCCGTTGTTGCTGTTTTGCTTTTTTCACCAAGGGTTTTTTCTTACCAGTTAGTTATATATATATATACAGGGTGTTTCAGAGAGCTCAGGCCAAATCGCTCCTGCGGAAACTACTCATCGCAGCGAAAAAAGGCTTGTGTCATTTTGATCCTGGGCCAGGGGCCAATTCAGGAAAATTATTAAAGTCCGAGATAATTATGTTGTTAATTATTTTAGTGTAATTAACTTTTTTAATGTTGTGTTTAAGGGCATGGTTTCAATTAGAAAATTGCTGAGCATCGTCGAAAAACACTAAATCAACGAATTGGAGATTGATAGAAGTCACGCGAAGCATTTTACGGCTTTCTGAAAAACCGCACAATTTCGACGAGTTTTTAAGTTTCGGTTTGCTATCGAAGCGCATCTCCGCCCTCGCGGCACCGCGCCCCGTGGAGAGATAGTGCAACCAGCCTCTGCTGCGCCGTCATCGCGCGACGGCGCAGCAAGGGCGAAGTGCTGCGAGCTCGCTGAGTTAACACACTCCGCCGCCAGTCCCCCATAGGTAATACCAGAAGCAGGACTAACTACAGCGAACACTAAGACGACCAAGGAAAGAGGTTAAAAAAATTGGATGAAGAAGAAATGAACGAGGGGACGGTGCTTGGCTGTAACGACAAGGAGAACTTTTTTTCGCAGTAGGATCAGCTGGGATACGACCTGTATATTATATACAAGAGGAAGAGTCACAAAAAGGACGCAAAATGGTCCAACACGTACATTTTTATTTAAATTGGAAATTAAGAAAGTATTAGAAAAGAGCTGATGAATAACTCACATCCAAGAAATATACCTTTCGACCTCACAAGGCTTGCTTCGAATCGTTCTGGAGAAAATATTTTGTTTTTGGCAACAAGTAAAATGCTCGACCAGCAAAGCTCGGAATTTCTCTCACCAGGACTGATGCCAGAGGTTACCGCGATGCTACTGTCGCACGTCATATTGTTTAAGATGCCACATCGATAGACACCAAGTCCTTATTGATTACTACGCTGTGGATATCATTTTCCTTTTCTTCGTTAACGGATAACTTGTTCTTCGCCTCATCTAACTGGTCCAAGTCGACATCAGCAAGCACAAGCTCTTCACCAGACCTCGCTGGCTGCACCACCGTGCCAGTCGGATCCACCAACATGCTGTGTCCCCAATTGTCGTAGGTCGTCGATTCATACCTCGAAGCCGACACCGCGGTAACGAACACCCGGTTATCGAACGACCTGGTCCTCTGAAGCATCTCCCAACCGGATGGACCAGCAGTCACGACGAACGCGCCAGGGTATGCCAAAAAAGTGCACCCAAAAGCTGCACGTAGGTCTTTGCCGTATACACAAACTTTATGTCGAACCATAATCCGACGCCCACTTTGCAGAACGGAGCCTTGAAGGTTCTCAGTCGGTTGCCGTGTGTTAAAAGTCTGCTTCACTGAGCCTTAATTTTTTCCTGGTATGGAGAAGCCGGAGAGGTGTATCTTACGGTGCATGGCCACCATTGAACTGTCCGGTCCGTAGACCAGGCAGGGACTGTAGAACTTTCCATTGTCACTCTCCGATGTGGAGTCGACAACGAGGTACACCTGGTTTTCTTTGTCGCAGCAACGCTTCATCTCGCTGAAATCACCGGGAATTGTCTCGGTGTACTTTGGGTAGTTCGGCGACCCGGTCGGGAAACTAAAATATTCTGGTATAACCACCCCATTTCACTCCCTTGGCGGCCGAATTTCTAATTTTTTGACTTGTTTTCTCGAGGTTTTCAGCCTTGTTGGAATTCACTGCGACCTGCAGGAGACAGGCGATACTTGTTCGTCAATATAATATGGCCTCGGGGTGAACAAATTCTCGATTCACGGTCTGCAACAAGAGCGTGCGATTTAACTGACGCTCCCTCGGAGATGCATTTGAGGATGCGCAAGCTCCAGGACTTAGTCGGGTCTTTTATACCGGAGCCGTAATGACATGGTTGCTATTAATAGGCTGTTTAAGCCACTTGACACTAGCGCAACTATACCCTAAATGCAAGGACTGCGCATGACGTCATTATTTGTAGACCTCTAACTAGCCTGAAGTGGCGAACGTCCTGAACTGGACGAAAGTGAGAGTCAGAGTGGCTAAGATTCCTCTACACTGAATGTAGAATTGTTTCCTCCTTCCAAGCAGTTTTATTTTCGTCTGCAGGTGTGGTGTACGAGACAACAGAAAATAACAAACGCTTAACTAATCCATAAAAAGAACGCTTTTCACGCACTATTTCACACTTAGGGAAATGCCTTGCCTTCCCCTTCCAAGCGAAGCTTGGGCTGCACAGGTACTTGATGGCTTTGGAGTGAAATCTGTCGTATTCTCTGAATCAGCTATGCCAAAAGATTGTGATCAGCCACTTTCTACCCGAAAGGCGCTTGAAGTGACTGCTTCAACGGATGCCTCTCTGTCAGTGAGGACGTTTATTCACGGCCATTCTGTCACCCTCAAGGGCATAAGCCAAGACATCTCTTTGAATTCTCTCAGTGCAATGAAAAGTGCCATTCAGGACTTTCATGAAATGCATGTGTGTGCTGGTGGCCCATGTAATGAAATGTATCCACCCCGAGTGTGCGTATGTTGACCTGTGCGGCACATGGCGGCACAAAAAATACACAATCTTCGCAGAAGAGAAAAGTTGCAAAGCCTATACGAGACTAAAGGATGTTCTTCGAATTCATAACGCCAGAAGAAAGAAGAAGGGTGAAATGAAACGCATCCGGCTTCTGGCTAGCCCGCCGAAGAGAGCCCGTGTGGATATAATACGGAAAGCTAGGATTGCCTGCCGTAAATCCAAAGTGCGTCTTCTTAAAGAAAAAAAGAAGCTGGAGGCAGAGTTGGCTAGCTGTAAAGCCAAACTGCAAGAGGTAAACAATGAAACCCTTGATCATATCTCCAGAGAGGCAAATCTACCCGAGGCCCAGCAGCTTGTGCTAAAGGAGTGTGTTGCGGCAGCCAAGGCTCAGTCGAAAAAGGGTCGAAGATACACAGACAATTGGATTCTACTTTGCCTCCTCCTCCACATTAGGTCGCCTGCCGGGTATCGATTTCTTATGGAGAATGAAGTCCTGGCCTTACCGTCGGTACGAACAATACGTCGCTACATTGAGAGGGTAGGCTTCACGTCTGGTTTCGACAACAAGTTTTTCAGTGCCCTGAAGAAGAAAATGGAGAAAAAGGACGACTTCCAACGACATGGCATAATCATGTTTGATGAAATGCAAGTCCGAAAGAGCAAGCGTGTCAACACGAAGACAATGACATATGTAGGGTTGACTTCAGATGCTGAACACTCTGACGAACTTGCAGATCATGCTTTGGTTTTTATGTTTTGTCTGTTTGACGAAAGTTACACGCAGCCTATTGAAGTTTTCGCAGCTAAAATGGCAACAAAAGGCACTGTGCTTGCACAGCTTCTGATACAAGCCATTGTACTTATGGAAAACGCTGGTGCGGAAATTCACGGTTTTGTGAGTGACGGCGCATCTACGAACCGAATGCTGAAGGAACCAGTGTCGCAGATTGCGTACTGTATTATTTAGCAAGTTTTTTGAGCAGGAAAATGAGAAAGGCTACAAGCTGCGCTACGTGCCGTTCTGCTTTCAGCATCGAGCCAAACATGTCCGCTGAGGCAGCGCTGACAAACATCAAAAATAGGGGAGGCCTAGTTCATCCAAACCGAAATCTTTTTAACCTGCTGAAGAAAACTGAGGAGATTTTTGTGAAAAATGCAAAACACCAGACCGTCTACTGGGAGACAATTGAGAGCGTTCTTCACGTGTGCACATTAACATTGCCATGTGCCGAACATAAAGAAGAGACAGTTGCTCAGGTGTTGCACTACTTTGCCAGCATGCGGATGAGGCAGAACAGTAAGCACATTAGCCAAAGTATGAAGAAAGAAGCTCAAAGAAAGAAGTCTGCCAAGATGTGGTCATATTAGATAGGTTTATTGCAATTTAGGAAACGCCAGTGAGAATCGTAAGATGTCGGAAATCACTCTGTCGTAAAAGCAAAGTATGCCACAGGTGATAAATCTAGTCAGTTCAGTCCACTGTATTGGCTGCACTTGTGTATCACTACTGTGAGCATCATTAGACTACAGGTCAGCAGTCATCCGCACTGGCTAAATTTCTCATGTACAACGAGAAACTTGTCGCACTTTGCGAAAGCTGACCAAAGTCGAGCTGTCTTAATAACACACGACCCAATTTGTTTCCTTCCATTAATACAAAAAAAAAATTAAGTTGTGTGGATATGTAGACAATGAGTAGTTGGTCAGCCATAGCAAAGCTGCGGCGAGTCTCTCGCTGTAGATGAGAAATTTAGCCAGTGCGGTACGACCGCTGGCCTGGGGTCTAACGTGCACCACGCAGTAGTGATGTGTGAACCCGTGCCGGTATGAGGCTCATCTAGATCAAAACGGGCAGGGGTGGGGATTGAATCTAGGATTCCTGGGTTCTTCAGCGCGCCCTTTTTCTCCACGTGCTCCGAGCTGGGAATCGCTAGCCCACTCGGCCACTGATCCTCGCCTATTAATATAGTGACTGCATATTGAGTGATAACTGCATTGCACATAACTTCTGCCATTTGCACCGCCACATTTCCTTGTAAGAGGGCTGTCATCGGAGTTCTTTTTTGTCTGATGACCCCATCTTGTGGACATGAGAATTTTGATCGCGCCTTAGTTTCAACTATTTTTTAGAAACACATCCTACTTGCCTGGCTGTTTTCATTGTTGTCCATTGCGTTACACTGGCGTTGAGCCAACACTACAGAATGCGGTGGGATATTTGCAGACCATGGAACAGTTTGTAACTGCTTCAATGGTTCCACTTGTCACTTTTTTTCCTGGCCTTCACAAATAAGCATGTTTTCTGCTCAAATGTTGTGTATCTAGTAGAACACCAGGTGGTATTGCATGTTTCACCCAGACCTTTCCGCCCTTAGACACACAAGAATCAGTCTAAGGCTCCACTGGATCATTTATTTTCGAAAAAAACAAAAAACGGAGCAAGGGGAATGCTTCAGAAATTAGTCTTCAGCTTTATGTAATGGCAGTACCAACATCGCAAAAGCACAAAAAGAAGCCACCACAAAAATATGACCCAACAATTCAGCTTGATACCAGTAGTTTTTTAGGATGACGCACAGAACGGTTGGTAAACCGGGTATAGAGAAAAAACAATTATAAAATGCCTTGAAGATAGAGTGAGTAGACAGAACGGTGCCGTGGTAGACAGGCGAGCTGGTCGACGTTACACATTTTTGAAAAACCGAAGACTAGACGAGAAAAACGGGGCAAACACAGAACGACTTTTAAAAGTTTTGTGTTTGTCCCCTTTTTCTCGTCCGTCGTCTCCGGTTTTTCAAAAAATGTATAGAATGCCACCCCTCAAGGTTTAAGGGGCGCGAACGTGGATAGCATTAGCAACTTGAATGAAAGTATCCTCGATTTAAGGGCCCCGAGATGGGATTTGGTGGCAGCGGCGTGGTAGCTGTCGTCACCGAGTTTCGTGCAATTTTCTCTTGCCGACACCAAGAAATTTACACTGAAATTCCGTTGCTCCCATAAAATACGAGAAGCGCCCTGCAAGCACACGCAGCAGTACACAGCCAAGACGCCCGCACAACAGCGTCCAAGCATTACGAAGCGACAAATCCGCCAGGACACGGTGCGCTAGGCACACAACCCAACAACGAAGACCGTCAACCGGGCACACACCACGTCTCCACTGTATCCAGTATCGTCGAAGATAAAAATTAAAACAATTCGAATGCACCGCAAACGAACCTGCCCGCCGGACCACCGGAGCGACCGCTGCGCTGAGCCCCTGCCTGCGTTCTTTCGGCTCCTCGTCGCTTCCACCGCGGTCACTACCTAAAGCTACGGCCGTAGCACGTTTTCACAATCGTCGACGATGTTTTCAGGCCGTTAAATGAAAAAGAACGCTGAAAACTATCCCCGCAGGTAACACAGTCAGAGCGCACGCTACGCAGCTTGCGCGGTCTTCCAGCACACGATGTTGCAGCGCCCCCTACGTTGGCCCAGTCGGGCGACTACGGGCTCGAGGCTAGGCTCCGATCATTATCTGGCCGCGTTCGCCGGAGGAGCTTCATCACCTAAAAGTCCTTCTTGCACCGTGGTTGGCAATCAGCGGGTACGCGCTCCCTGTGAAACTTGGTCGAACAGGATTTCCCTTGTGTCCCGCGCCTATTGGAATCCTGCGGGGAGAGGAAATGAGACTTAGAATGGGAGGATGTCAGTGAAGTTTAAATAGCAAATTAATCACTTTTTTTTTTTTCGCCACTGCTAGCATTGCCAAGCGACGCTTCGGACGTCTTGAATGGCTAGGTCGTAGCGCCACTAAGTGGTCACGATTATAACCACGCCAGCCTCCCCGTAGCCGCGTACGTGCTGGGAAAGTGACGTCACAGACTCCCGTGAAGCATTACGCTCTCCGATGCTCTTCGAAGTCTGGATATAGTCAGCTGTTCAAAATAAAAAGTATAACCCGTTCAAAACACAAAAGTGCGATTTTCATTAGGAGACATGGTTAATCATGTTTAACCTATTTCTGGACGTGAGAGCTATATTATTTTCTTTAATTCAATATCCATTTAAAAAGACCTAGTGGGCGTCACGTGCCGAGAAATATCACACCTGCCGACGGCTTCAAATCGAAACTACGTTGGTATCGCGCGGAAAAAGAAGGAGACGATTGAGTTAAAATATAAAAATAAACGTATTCTGGATATTTTTTTTTTTACATCTACGAAGCAAAAAAGCGTGGTTGCGAAACATTTCATATCTCGTGTTTCCTGTTTTCGTTTTAATCAAAAATGGCTTTGAGATCTACAAAGTCGTCACAGGTTGCACATTTGGTTGTCTGTCCAGGCTCAGATACCTTATCGCAATGAACCCAAGGCAGAGTCTCTGCAATTCTGCGACACCACTTTTAGGCAGGGTGTTCGAAATTAGTATTTAACTCTTAAAAAAAATTAAAAAAAGGAACTATCGTAGGTGAATGCATCTTTTACCTTTGCACCAATATTCTGCCCTTAGTCGAGAATTAAGCGCAACTATAGTCGTAGCGGTCATTCTTCTAATTACACAAACTTTTATCATTAAACCTTTCATTGCTGTAATCGGCGCTCGTGTTATATTGAAAGTTTCAAGGCGGCCGTATTCCAGGACTTTCGTTTCGTAGAATTCTCGTAGTCAGCTTATGTTCCGATATATCCGTCTCCGAATTCGCTACTCACCCCAGCTAATTAAACGTACAAAACCGCTAAGATCTGGATACATCATTCCATACGACAACGGTGCGGAACTGATAACACTTCTTCACTAGGTGAGCTCAAAGAAGGATCTGCAATGAGCTCCACCCGGTTGTCATATCAAACGCAAAAACCTTCGTAACACCGGGAAGGGCTTTTGAGCCAATCTCCGCAAGTGTGTACGCGTATTTAGCCGATTTGAGTTGCAAATTTTGCCATCTAATCACGCTACAATAAGGGCAACAAATGTTAACAACGTAAACGTTTCTTTACAAGGAATTATTAATCATCAGTAATCCTTATTTGACCCTTTGGCATGCATTCAACGCGAATGTTATTTTTAATGGGTTTGTGGATTGTAGATGGAAAAGTGTAATGAAAGAATTGCAATCCAAAATTTCTTCTCGCACGTGTTTCGCTCCGGAATAATATGGACTACCCATGTTTTGAAAATTAGAGTTTCGAGGAAGCAATGATAAAACCGGGAATTATTTGTCACCATTTTCATTGCAAGTCCATTGCACATATCCCAGGCAGCACGCAAGAGGAGTCACAAACTTTGCACAGGCTTGGAAATCCAAGGGACCTAACTTGGGCCTAACCACTTGCAGTGACTTGAACTAACTTCTGGTTGCAAAACATTAAGTAAAATTTGACCTACGAACAAGAAAAACGAAAGAAATCCTTCACTGAAATTGAGCTATTCCGTTTTGCCGCATGACATCAGCTCCAAGAAGATATTTCCTTGAAACAACAGTGTCCGTAAAAGCCGTGCTCCTATAATATAGTCTAGCAAATAATGCTGTCACTATCTTAATGTTATCTTTGTGTTAATTTGACGTCGTGCGACAGAGCACCTGTAACAAAAAACAAACTAGCTCAATTTGAGTGAAGTTTTGTTTTCACTGTGTCCCTTTCCCCTTTGGTATCTCATATGTTACTCAATCGTTTGCATCACAAGGTAGTTTGTAACTGCAAACGGTCTCACAGTTTAGAAGAAACAAAAGGTAGAGTTATTTTTGTTCACATTGACCGGCGATTTCATCAGAGCTACAGAAATCACCTGCGTGTCTGCAGTAATAACGCAAATACATTCACGCCCAAGCATGCATCTTTATATATTCGTAAAATGCATTTAGACATGCGCGTTTATAGGTATATATTTTTCTATATTTAGATGGAGTAGTTCGTTCGTAAAAAAAAATGTGTGACGTGTCTTTAAAATTTGTTTTTAGAGAGATTTCGTAGCTTTTTTTAAAAATATTTTATTGTAAGTTTTAATATTCCGTATACATATTGAAACATGAATGCGAAAATATTTTACTTTTTGGATGCTTCAGTCTGTATTTGAAGGCTGCGCAAAGCACAATAGTAAAACCACGGCAAAGTCCACGTGCCGACGCTCTTAGGTTTATAGATAATCGAAAAATATTAGACATGGTGTTCATGCATAGCTGAGTCATCCTCCCAAGGACATGGCCTTCACATAATTATTTTGCGGAGATATAGAAAATATGACCCGGACCATAATTGTCCGTGAGTGGATACAATGTCTTGCGAATAAAAGCCCTGACAAGATCAGAGTGTTGCACTGAGAGAATTGGGAATAAGAATAACATGGTAGGAGTAACAGCTATAAAAAGCGAGATCCACGAAAGGAACGTAGGTTTTAATAATTTCCTTGTTGTAGCTATTGTACTGTTCCAAGTGTCCCTTCGTTGCAAAACGAAAAAATTGTGATTTCTCAAAAAAGAATCAGCTTTATTTGATCTATTTCAGTTTTTTTTAATTTAAATTACTCTAGCTGGAAGGAAGCAATTCATTATCGCAAAATATATGTTTTAAACATATCAGATTGATTATCCATCCGTTCGACCAATGTAAAAAAATACGATAAAAAAGATTGGTGTACATTTAAACTTGAGTAAATTTAATAAACAATCTTTTATTCATGTAAACCCAAACAACTAGAACAAAAGCAGCTTATTGCTTTAGTTAGTGGAAAACCTGTGCGTAATTATTTTGTTTCGAATTGTTAATAGGACATTCCTTTTCTTGTTTTTGTTTCTTTTTTTCGTGCTTTGGTTTGCTTGCGGTATGACAGGACGTAACTTTCAAACGAATTTCAGCGTAGAAAAATGCTTGACATATCGATTTGCTTAGAACAGTTGTCCGCTTGAATGTTTGAGTTAAATACAAGAGAAGCGTAAATTGAAAGTATAAAATTATACAAAAATTCTAAACAGAATGTATTTTGACAGGTTATTTCTGAGGAAAGGCTTATTTAAATCATCACAGCAAAACCGGTGATATATTTCAAGATTTAAATTATGACCTAAATCACAACTTAAATCATCATAATTTTTATCCTCCACTCTGTTTTCTGATCCTCGTGGTATTTTTTTTTTACTTACTGCGACATGAAAAAAAAAAGGCTTCAATCCCATGTAGAGAACATGTTTGTCCTAAACGAAAATTTTTACCGCAGTTGCGCAATCACACTGCGAGGGGAATCGTTCGTTATACCCCGAGTTAGCGTTCAATAAATAATAAAAATTCGCGGTTGTTATCAGCCAGGTGCTCTCGAATTTTGAATTTTTACAGACATTTGAAAGAATGGCTCGTGCATTTGCGTCAGTTCCTCTCGCAGCAACTTTGACGAAAACAAGGACAGGAATAGCGTGACAACAAAACAAATAATATATGCCGCATGCAACTAGAACCTAGATGGCGGGGTTGCATTCTGAGCCACTGGCCAATAGCAGATTTAAAAAATGTGGGCACCTGCCACTTCGAATTGTGATTCGTTGTTACAAATTGCGCAAGTTGACACGCAAAAGGTCTCACAGAGTTGCCCAAATGTTTCGTTCCTCTTGTTCTAGATGCCTTGATCGAAGCCTTTTTGGAACTGACAGGATGGGTTCTGTACTCTTTATGCTAAATCACAAGTCAACTTTAGACACTATACAGAGGTCGAAACTATTATTTGGATATAAGTAGGAGCAGTCTAAATTCAGAATACTCTTCACTACAGCACAAATTACATTCTTCCGTCATATAATTATAATCTAACATCCTCATTCAACAAGTGGAGTCTCACGTTATCTAGGGTAAGGAAAAAAGTTATTTTAGTATAATGTACCTCTATCGGTACCGCCTGGGATGGCACAACCGATTAAAGCTAATTCGAAATAAAACAACAAGTCGCAAGTCCGCCGAATTTTATTTTCGATAAAAATAAAAACCAATTGTAGGGTAAAAAACAAAAACCAATTGTAGGGTAAAAAACAAAAACTAGATGGTTAGGGCGATACCGCAGCTAAGGGAGCGGGCCTTATCAGCGGCTTTTAATATTGTTGGGTGTTTTTTTCTGAATAGAGTTAGGGGTACGTTTTTTTCTTCTTGTAGTTTTAGTTGTTTTTTTATCATTTGGAGTTCTTGAATAAGAGTGTTTTAAGATAGGAACAGGTCAGGGTGGTAGTTAAGTCTTGCTTTTGATTTTGTTTCTGGAAAGATGAAAGTTCATCCTAAATAAATTAAGTTTTTTTTAAATTTGTTAGTGTTTGTATTTTTTAATTTTTACATCAAGTATTTTACACACTTTACAGTCTATACTTAAACTTCAGTAAATTTAGTAAACAATATTTTATAGATCTAAACCCACCATACTAGAACAAAAGCCGCTTATTTCTTTAGTTAGCGAAAAGAAAAACTTATTTTTTCTTTTTGTTTTGCGTTTTGATTTGTTTCCAGGACATTAGTTTTTTTAGTTTTTGTGGCTTTCTTTCCCGCTTTGATTTGCTTCCAGTAGGACAGCACGTAATGTAAAGATGAATCGTAACGCAGAAAAAAAGCTAGACACTCTAATTTGCTGAAAAGAGTTGTGCGCTTGATTCTGTGATTTGCATACAAAAGAAGCGCAAATTGAAAATATCAAACAATAACAAAAACAGTAAATAAAAAGTATTTTGACGGCTTAGTTCTGCGGGACATGTTTAATTTAAATCATCAGAGTAAAACAATCGATATATTTCAAGATTTAAATTATGACGTGAATCACTACTTAAGTCATCTTTATTTTTATTCTCCACTATGTTTCGTGGTGGTCGTGTTTTCGTTTTTTAAAACTTATTTTTATTATGTTAGATTCTTACAAAATATCACTGGGAAAATCATGCGGCTGCGTTACCCGTAAATAAAGTGTGCTACCAGCTCATGCCGCTTCCGGCAGGTAAGTTACTGCGACATAAAAAAGGCTTCAATCCTATGTAAAAAAAAAAATGCTAGCGATAAAGCAAAACACTTGCCCCAGCTGCGCAAGCACACTGCGAGGGGAATCTTTGGTTATGCCGTAAGTTAGCGCTGAACAAATAATAAAATTTCGCGGTTGTTTTCATCCAGATGCTCTGATGCTTTGTTGTTTTCAGCCAGATGCTTTGAAGGTTGGTTCATGCATTTGCTTCAGTTCCTCTACCAGCAACTTTAGCGAAAACAAGTACATAAATAGCGCGACGACAACACAAACGATAAATGTGGCACACAACTCAAACGTAGATAGCGCGGTCGCATTCCGTGCCACTGGCCAATAACAAATTAAAAAATTGTGGGCGCCCCCCCCCCCCCATTTCGAATTGTGATTCACTGTTACTCGTTGCGCAAGTTGACACGGAAAAGACCACACAGAGTTGCCCAAATGACTCGTTCCTGCCGTTTCAGATGCCTAGCTCGAAGCCTTCTTGGAAATGACAAGATGGGTTCTGTACTCTTTCTTCTGAATAACAAGTGAACCTTAGACACGCTATATACTTCGAAGCTTTTATTTGGACACGAAGAAAAGCTGTCTAAATTCAGAATAGTATATTCACTGCAGCCCAAATTACGGTCTCGCGTCAATTAATTACATTCTACCATCCTTCTAAACAAGTCGAGTCCCACATTATTTAGCGTAGGGAAGAAAGTTTTTTTAATATAATATATACCTCTTTCGGTTCAAGTTCATTACCTTCTAGTGCATTCTCGTGGAATGCATTATATGAGGGCGAAACAAGAATTCGAAGCGGCAATAACAACATACTAAATAAATTAAACATTAATTTCACGTACACATAAACAGTACTTACACATGCGAAGGAAAACTACATGCAGGGATTGGAAGCATTGGTAATATGCACTAATATAATGAGGCAAATGTAGTGTTCACTAATCAAGTCAGTAGAATTGAACATTTCTTGCGAAATACAGAAGGATCTTGCTCTTTAACCCCTTAAGTGCCACTTTTTGTTTCCTTAGGTAACCTAAAAGTGCCATATTTTTTATTTAGAAGTTTTATTCCTCTAGTATTACAGCTAAAATTGCAAAAGTTTATAACGCAAAAATCAGTGGCGGCGAAAAAAATTGCGCCAACTAAAACGAGTGCTGCCATCTATGATCAGCGCCGCAAACTATTCGGACAAGCCTAGCTCGCCCGTGGAATTGAGGGCTACCGAATTAACCACTGGACGAGCTGAGCTCATCCATGGCATTTCTAGCCAGAAAGCGGCCGACGAGCTCAGCTCGTCCAATATCGTCAGTGAGGGAGTTCCCGTTTGTAATAGAAAGCGTAAGTGGTGAAAATTTGAATCTATTAGTGCAACCGAATATTGGCTCAACCTTCAGAGAATGCTCATGACGTAGGGAAATGTCATGAAAGATGGCATATTATAATACATCTTATGAAAAAGAGAAAGACGAGATAGTTTGCGACGTGCATCGAAGGAAGTTGGGTTTGAAAGATCCTTAAGTTGGGAAAAGCTGCTCTTGAAAGAATAGTTACGATGAATGAATCGGGCTGCCCTGTTTTGAATTGACTCTAGCATGTTTACGTAGTAATATTAGTAAGGGTCCCATAATGTGGTAGCATATTCAAATTTAGATCGGACGAGGGTTTTGTATGCCATTAGCTTTACATCATGTCGGGCTTGTCAAAAGTGCCTCCGAAGAAAAACGAGAGTTCTAGATGATTTGTTAATAATGTTTTCAATGTATAGTGTTCCAAGACAGATCCTCCATGAAAGTGATACCTAGGTATTTATAAGAGGGGACAGGTGAAATAGCAACAAAGTTCTAAAAGTAGGATGAAATATATGTTCTTGAACGATTGAAAGTGACAATATTGGTTCTCGCGATATTGAAAATAATTTGCCATGTTAAGCACCATTCCGCCAGAATGTCTATGTCTCGTTGGGGGATTTCCGAGACACTGGGATGAGAAATCCGGCGGTATATAACACAATCATAGGCGAAAAGTCTTACGGATGAGGAAATTAGCGGACGTAGGTCATTAATGTAAACCAAAAAGAGCAAGGGTCATATGAGGCTGCCCTGTTGTACACCGGATTTTACTGAAATTGGTTGGGATGAGGTGTCCTCTTTTGACTCAGACTTTCGCGATTAGCTAGAAAAGAAGAAATCCAATTGATAACGTCGTTGTTTATGTTTAGAATTGAAAGTTTCTGCAGAAATAGTTGATGAGGGACTATGTCGAAGGCGTTAGCGAAATCAATGAAGATTGCATCGGTGGTAGAGGAGGCGTTAAAGCTGTCATGCAAGTCCGTCAGAAATTCAAATAGCTGAGTTTCGCATGAAAGAGTTTTACGAAAGCCATGCTGGTTGGGTGAAAGGTAGCTGTTATCGTTCAGATAGTCCATAACGTGAGAGTAGATGACGTGCTCAATTATTTTCCAAGGAATATTGCTAAGAGAGATCGCCTATAGTTGGACGGATTATTCCGATCACCTGATTTAAAAATTGGAATAACTTTTGCAAATATTCAATCGTCGGGTATGTCTGAAGATTCCATAGAGGCATGGAAAAGGCGGCACAAAAGAGTAGACGTTTTGTCATTAGTTAGTTTCAAAAACTGCGCTGAAATATTATTATCACCGCAAGCAGAATTTGGACGCAAATGGTCGGTGATTTTAGCAATTTCACACGGAGTGAATATTATTGAATCCATACTCGCACTAACAGGGTGCGAAGCTAACGGTATGATATTACTCTTCGGTAAAGACTGAACTAAAGTACGAGTTAAATATGGACGCAGAGTCAAATGGTGACATGATTGTTCCACTACTGTCGTAGAGAACGGGAGATGGGTTTAGACGTTTAGGCGAGACCGTCTGCCAAAACGTTCGAGCGTTGGTTGATAGCATATTGGGCAAATCATGAGTAAGAAACTTTGATTCACTCTTTTGTATTTCTGATTTGTACGTTTTAGCACTTTTCTTGTACTTAGCCCAGGATTCAGTAGAATCCCTTGTCCTGGATGAAGAAAATAACCGTTTTTTTTTTATTCAGAAGCTTCTTAAGGAAGTTATTAAACCAAGGGCTCGTTATATTCTTTCCTATTGCCACTGATGAGAAAAACTCCTTGACAAGGGAATGGATTTAATCTTTCAGCATAGCACAGTTCTCTGTTACAGATCGCGTGTCAAGGCGACCCAAAAATTGGCATGAAAAGGAGTTGAAGGAGCTAAGCAGTTTGTTGGAATCGGCTTTGGAGTAGTTTAGAAACGTTTTCTTAACTACATTACGCTTAGCAGGATAAAATGTTGAGTCAATTAGAATGGCACTGTGATAGCTAATGGTTTCTAGAACGCGGCAAGCAGAAATACAGTCAGGGTCAGACGAAAGGAAAAGGTCGAGGACAGAATCACCACGCGTAGGATTTGTGACCATCTGAGTAAGGTTCCAAGATTGAGAGAACGACAAAGCTCCCTACACTCGGAAGAATCACGAGAGCCTGGGCGGATAGAACACTCGCTCCAGTTGACGCCCGGATAATTAAAGTCTCCATCCATGATTATCGGGCTTCTGGGATAGCTGTTGATTCTTCCGTTAATGTATGCGCTCAAAAGGTCGCAGAAGTGAGGGAAAAACGATGGCGGTCGGTAGGATACGCCAATAATAAGAAAGGAACATGCTAGTTTCACACGAACCCATAGTACTTCAAGTTCGGAGTTGATAAATAAGTGATCGCATGAGAGGGTACTTTTCACTGTAAACATTACATCTCCCCCTCTCGTTCTTCTGTCTATTTTTCCGAAAATTGTTGTAGTTTCCAAGAAAAGTCAGCTCTATGTTGTCCACATCCTTAGATAGCGAAGTCTCGGTTCCAAGAATTATGTGAGGGCTACACGTGTCAATAATGAATGAGATTTCATCCTGTTTGGGCAAGATGCTACGGAAGTTGCATCGTAAAAATAAAAAAGTGGGTAGAGGAACTGGGTGATATATTTTGACTGCGTTGGTCGTTAAGGGATGGGAAGGGGACAGGTTTTTGCTGCTATTGCGGACATTGTTTCGCGAAGTTATTAGGATAATAGAAAATGTAGCACTTATTTTCAATTAACATCTTATCCAAACGAGGCCTGAAAGTGGCATTTGTGTTTTTTGCGTGCTCAATAAGTTGTTTACGAGCGTGGACTATTTTAATACTATTTTTTGCGTATTTGTTTTAATACGCAACTTCGGAAGAACCGAATGCTTCAGATTTAATGAAGCACATCCTTGCTATGAGTACAAAACTAACAGAAGTTTTAACACGTTTAATAAAATCGAAAAGTCCATCGATGAGCAACCTGACAAAAATGATGCGGTAATCGTGGAGCTCACCAGTCAAGAAAACACGGTGGAAGGCATAGAGCACGCCTTAGAAGT
Organism: Ixodes persulcatus; assembly: GCA_013358835.2. Lineage (NCBI taxonomy): Eukaryota > Metazoa > Arthropoda > Arachnida > Ixodida > Ixodidae > Ixodes > Ixodes persulcatus. The sequence continues at coordinate 721,534 of JABSTQ010010796.1, read as the reverse complement.
GAAGGGAAAAGAGTATCATGAACTTCTGAAAAATGTGAATGTCCAAGAAAAAGAGCTAAAGGAACTAAAAAGTAAGACCACTGAGCTGAAAAGGACGATGTATAAGAAAGACTTGAAGATTCAGGAGCTGAAGACCGCAGTCGATGCGGCGGAGCAGTACTCAAGCAGGAAAAACGCTGAAATTCACGGGGTCCCCAAAAAAGATAACGAGAACCTGATGGAAACTATCAAACAACTTTCGGCTAAACTGCAGCTACCTGCTCCGTCAAATGACAGCATAGAAGCGGTACACAGATTAAGTCCCAAGGAAGGGAAAATGCCGCCCATCATTGTCCGCTTCAAAGAGAGAGCGGTAAGAGACCTCTCCAAGAAAAGGGCTCTGGCAATGGAATGGGTATTTATTGATGAAAATTTAACAAAGTTACTTCGACAACTACTATGAAAAACGAAGTCGTGCGCAAAAGAGAAGGGCTACAAATTTGTGTGGATTACTAACGGGAAAATTCTGGTCAGGGAAAAAGAAAATGCAGCTGCGATCCACGTGGAAAAGGAACAAGACTTATCTAAACTACGTTAATTATGGCTAAGTCATTCTCATCATTTCGAGACTGGGACATCAACGCCCAGAGTGTGATAGCAGATGTGGAATGTGTTAGAATGGATCTTAACTTATTACACATAAATGTAAGAAGTCTACATAAACATTGGGACCAATTAAATGTCTACTTAAGCAACAGATTGACGTGTCTTGATATACTCATTTTGACAGGAATCAATATAGATAAAACGATGATTAGTTGTTTTAATCTGGTCGGATATCACTCGTTTTCCGTGTGCAGAGAGGGAAGACGGGGTGGTGGCGTATTAGTTTTTATAAAGGACAACTGGATGACTGAGCAACTAAAGCTATCTTGGATACACGCGGAAGGTTTGGTGGTCTGTACGTCGAATCAACAGGTGTCCTGTGTTATCTGTGCGATATATAGGCCACCCGGTGCGAATATACATTCTTTTCTCGATGAATTCGAGGAGCTACTCAATAAATTCAATAACAACAAATATTTAATTATTGCTGGTGACTTGAACATAGATATTATGAATTCAGCCAGGTTTGGTGTGTCTGACTACCTGAATCTACTTGCAGGCTAGGGGTTAGAACATGTAATTATTTATTATACTAGAGAAGAATGTCTAGGAACGCGCTTAACGCGTTCCTGTATTGATCATATCATTGTTAGAGGCAGTGATCTCAAGTTAATTTCAGGGGTCATTAAGCAAAAAGTTGCCGACCACTATTTTGTAGCTCTAACTATATTGGGAGTAAATTCTAGGGGAACCGAACATACGGTCTATAAACGCATTCTAGACAATAGCAGAATAGACAAAATGATAAAAGCATATAATTGGGGATCACTATTGGAATACGACCATATTACTGCTTATCAAAGGTTCAGCGACAAGATGAGGTCCATTTATGAGCAGTGTTGGAAAACAGTGAAACTGAAACAAAGAAAACCAGAAAATGTATGGATAAATGATGAAATCATGACGCTTTGTCATGAAAAAGATATGTTATGGAATATATGTAAGGCGAACCCCAACAATACTCAAATAAGAGCAGAATTTCGAAAGTTACGTAATAAGGTAACAGCGAAAATAAGACTAGCAAAAACGTTTTATTACACAAATAGATTTCAGAAGTGTCAGGGAAACCTAAAGAAGACGTGGGACTTGATCAACCAAATCACCGGCTCAAAAAGGAAACGAACAATTGATGAAACATTTGCAAAGGCTTTTGGAGATAACGACCCTATCTCATTGTGTAATTTATTTAACGATTCTTTTGCTCGAAGGGTCACTGATCTCAGAAAAAAGGATAAGATATGAAGGGGGAGGACCAGATGATTACGACGGTAGTTTGCATTCCGCATACCTACCACAGATGACAGAAAGGGACCTTGAAGATGTAATAAAAAATATGTCACTGGCAAAACCTGCGGGGATTGATAAAATACGCTTAAGGGATATTCAACATAATTTTTTTAAGCTAAAAGAAGTTTTATTAAAAATAATAAACGACTGTTTTTGTTTTTTTTTACGGGGCAGATCCCGGTAGAGTTAAAAACCGCAATAGTTAGACCGTTATACAAAAATGGCGATAAAAAGGACGTTTCAAATTACAGACCTATTTCACTATTGCCAGTTATAGCACAGATTATGGAAAAATGGATATTCAATGTAATGAGTTCATATTGTGAAAAGTATGATTTAATACGCTCATCCGAGTACGGAGTTCGTAAAAATAAGAGCACGGAACTTTTACTGCAAGATTTTACAGATTATGTCAGCTGCAGTTTAGACAAGAATCATTTTGCGTTAGCCCTTTTTCTCGATTTGACAGAAGCTTTTGAAACAATTGATCATGAAAGCTTGTATTAAAGCTCAGGAATATGGGTTTTAGGGGGCCTTTCTATACATTTTTGCAGGATTACATTACAGACAGGTATCAGCTGGTTAAAATAAGAGACTGTAGAAGTAATGTAATCTGAATTAAATCAGGAGTACCACAGGGATCAACAATAGGACCTTTACTGTTTAATATTTACGTAAATCAAATTGGAGCACTGCCTCTTGCATCTCGAGTGTATCAATATGCAGACGATACAGCCCTGGTACTAGAACATAGCGATGAAAGAAGCGCGCTTTCAATTTTCCAGAAAGATATCGAATTACTAATGACATGGTTTTCTGACAATCATATTTTTGTTAATTCTAGTAAAACTAAGTTGATGTGCTTCCATAGTCCATACAAACATGTTAACTTGTCATCTCCACTGTTCCTTCATTCAGATAGTTGCAAAACCTGTGGCTGCGTACCTTTAGATTATGTTCTAACAACCAATTATTTAGGGATTCATCTGGATGTAAATCTTTTATGTAATGATCATGTGGAATATATCATTAAAAATATGAGAGCCGTCTCAGCCTATTTGTACAGGTTGCGTAGTGTAGCGAACGTTTCTCTGAGAAGAAGGGTATATAACGCACTGGGTGAGTCTATCCTACGTTATGGTATCTCGTTATACGGAATGTGTGCCAACTATAAAAAATCAAAAATCGATAATATACTCTATAAAATTGCATGCAATATCAGACATGGGACAGTGTACGAAGAAGTAGAGAAAAATAAAAAAAAATTAAGGTCGCGAGAGTGCTAACTACTGAGAGGTTGCACTGTTATGTAGCATTACTTCAATAGTGATTTTAAAATTCCTTTAACAAAAAACCGAATTCTGAGGCAAACGGAAATTTTCATTCTTCCTAGGATTTATACTAAATATGGAAAGAATGCAAGGTCGTACTATGTTCCTTTTTATTTTGATAAGTTGCCAGAAGAGCTTCATAATCTGGATTCCCTAAAAAGACTAAAACAAGACCTGAGAGAATGGCGCTGTCAGTCGATAGGGGACTGAAATGAACCAAGTTTTTTTGCTTGTTCTCTTGGCAGGTATAATTCTCTTTGTTCTGTTTTGTTTAGTTGCATGCAAATATTGCATGCTTTGGTGTCACTGTGTAAGCAACCGGTTGGACGCCAGGTCCCGCAGACAAGCATACCCATGCTTTTGCGGGCCGGTCTATGTACTATGTGGAAAAAGAGACAATAAAATATTTATTTATTATTTATTTGGTGAGTAATCCTCGACGATGGAAATATTCTGCCCCTTGAGCTTTGGTGCAGCGAAAAGAATCGTGCCCCTGGTTTTACACTGATTAAAGCGAACCACGATAGGCCGTTTTTCTAGTTTTGGTGGTTGCGTATTCTAAGCGCTCTGTCAATTAAATTTGGCTCTTCGGGAACTTGCAACGACTCAGTTATAAGTTAGAGAACTGCAAGTTCTAATTCGTGCCAGGTTTCAGTCGGTGAGTCAGGTAGGCCAAAGAAGTTTCTTCTGAAGCTATTATCCGGGTCGTCTTGAGACCTAAGGGTTTGGTTCGAAAGCTTAGGATTTTCGCTTGTAGCGACTTTAAGGTGGTTCAACCCTTAGCAAAAAGAGGCCGTACTTGAAACGAATTTGAAATATATTGAATATGAATATTCATTTTGTATTCATTCTGTATTATTTTGTCCGCATTCGAAATACGCACGTAATGTATTCAAAATATATCATAAATATTGATCAGAAAATATTTTAGATATACCAAAAATATAATTCCTTCCCCCTCAAGATGTCATTTGTGTCCTAAAAAGCGGCTACACATTTTTTTTTATTTTTTTTGTTAGTAAATGCATTTTTGTGTAGTATTTGAAGACTCTACTAAATACATCCCACAACTACACATCAGAAACGAACACAAACACAAAGACCACGACGCACTGGACACCTGAATCACAGTCCCGTTGACTGCTCTAGAGCCTTATATAGCCTACATATTTAAAGGTAATCATTTGTCCGGTGACCAGCTCTGCACTTATTAAGGTTCTAAGTATTCTATCTTCTCCTAGGGAGTCTGTCAAATGAGAAACAGTGTTTTGAAGTTCGTGGACGATATCTCTTACTAAAAAGCATTGGTACAACTAATAATAATTTGGCGTTGGCGCAGTCGCTAAAACATATCCACAAAAACGGCTTCTAGAAGAAATGTTATTGCTTCTCTGCATAGCACCACTCAGGATGAAGCGAGTCAAGCTAGTTTCTTCACTTTGAAATAGTAATTTGCTTTCTTACTAGTTGACTATTTAATACGGTCATTAACGTCACTATATAAAGTCACTACTCACATCACATACAATGGCGAGTATACACATTCAGTGAACTAACGCATGCGCTAACCACAATTTCACGCCAAACATATCTGCTCACTGGGTATAACAGAACAGTATTTACGATTTCTAGGTATTTTAAGAGCATTCTGCACATATTTTTGATTGCTGCCTTTTTTTAGGGTTGTAGTATATTTTGCATGAAATAAACTAATATTTTAAGAAATCTAATTAAAAGGTATTTTGTGCCTACTAATTTAGTATTTACATATTTCAGAACGCATGAAGAGGACTTAAAATGTAGTTTAAATAAAGGCATTTTAAAACTATTTTCAGTAATATATTTTAGAACTAAGTAAAAAAAAAGAAGTGTGTATTTTCGGTATATTTTTTGTGTACTTACAATTACGAGCTGTACTTCAAATATACTCAAATTAGAATGTGGTATATTTCAAACAACTCAATTGACAAACTAATCAATTGTTGTATTTAGGCAGTTCAATGTACTCCACATCTGCTTGAAGTGAATTTCTGATAGGCGCTCGAGCTTTTTAATACTTTGGTAGTTTAAGTCAAACTACCAAATTATTGCAGTCAAAAGGTACTTAGGGTATAACACAACAGTATTTATGATTTCCAAGTATTGTAAGAGCATTCTGCACATATTTTTGATCGTTGCCTTTTTTTTTTCGGGTTGGAGTATATTTTGCATGAAATAAACTAATATTTTAAGAAATCTAATTGAAAGGTATTTTGTGCCTACTAATTTAGTATTTACCTATTTCAGAACGCATGAAGAGAACTTCAAATGTAGTTTAAATAAAGGCATTTTAAAACTATTTTCAGAAATATATTTTAGAACTAAGTAAAAAAAAAGAGGCGTATATTTTCGGTCTATTTTTTGTGTACTTACAATTATGAGCTGTACTTCAAATACACTCAAATTAGAATGTGGCATATTTCAAACGTCTTAGTTTTCGCTAAGGGAAGTCACCTTTTTAATCTTTGACAGTTGTACACTCTTGTTGGATTTCAAATATCCTTGTGCTTATTGCAGCCAGCGCTTCATCTGCTTTTGATTGCCTTTGTTGGATAGCCTGAGTGATCTGTAGTAACTGCTTCTGCCCTGTCTCTAACCTAGTTAAGAACGCGAGTACTTTTTTGTTGGGTGTCGATACTTCGTTCGACGATGCTTCCCTTGAATCAAGACCAGCATTATTTTTAATATCACCCGCGGATATCAAAATTGACTCAATGACAGCAAAAACAGTTCAAGTAGAATCTAAGACAAATCAAAAAACGGTTTGCAAAGTGGAAGGGTATGACATCACGAAAAGAAATACATCGTCGGATTGGTAGCATTTCACGTGTGGCAAGTAGATCACTTGCAGTAGAAGTAAGTTAGACATCTTTCCGGTGTGAAGCCTCGTCTGGCTGATGGGCGGTTGACACTTCCGTAACGATGCAGTTGCATCAGACGTCCCTGCTTGCCTGTTTAGTTGCTGAAAGCGTAGCCGGTGAAACTCTGGATTGGTTCTCCGTGCCCACGGGACGGTGACAATAATCCAAGGTACTGTTGAAGATTTCGCACCGAAGAATGCGGGCAACAAGTATAATTCCAAGGTGAGACAATTTAACAGGAGGCCACACTACAGACCACATAAAAGATTAGAAGTAAATAGCGAAAAGAAAGCTATGACGAACGCGCGTGAAAGGTACACTTTGTTTTAGTCATTTGCTTTAGAAAAGTTACTGCTGCTGAGGCCGGCACGTGGGGCGTGTGAAACACCAATCTCTGCATTCTCCTTGATGCTTGGGTAATTTAGCAATAGGTTTATTTCGGCGGCCGCTTCTCATGGCGATCTGCCAGGTTTCTCAGTATAGAGGAGGCTATGCTAGTACTCATTTGATTTTTTCATAGTGCTGCAGCGGAACTCCTTAGTACTTAGATGGAGTTGACGTCCAAGGAATACATTTAAAAAGTATCAAGTATCATGGCCCAAGTGCCATGCCAAAGACCGCAACACTTATTCCAATCGACGACAGCACGTGTTAGTTCACAAAATGCTTTTACCTCCATCACGGCTTCCACCATACTTTTCTTGTCCTTATTAAATAAAGCAATATCGTGTTCATACGACAGCGGCTTGATCTCTGCACACTGCAGCCTAAAACCCATATTAAGTCTATATTTAAAAACATTTCTACAAAAAACTTCCAAATATATACTAAACAATAAGGGCGATAATGCGCAAACATATTTCACTGACCACATCACATTAAAGTACGTGGTTAGTTTTCCGTTGACTTTGAGCTGAGTTATACAACCGGTATAAGCCAGTTTAACGAAACGTAAAATTAATTCTCCTACATTTACACGTTCCAATATTTTTTTACAAAACATTGTGTTGCACACGATAGAAAGCTATATACAGGTCAATCTGAAGCAAAGTCACTTGATACGAATCCTCATCACATAATTCTAATATGCTTCTTACGATTTATATGTTGGTATAACGGATGTGACTCTAATTGCACAGGTTTGTTGATTTCCGACTTTTTCACAAATAGCATTTTCTAATCTCCTTGCTATAATGTTCATTAACACTTTTGTAATCTAAGTTGTTGATCGCCATCGGCCTATAATTTTTTTACGTTTTTACCTGTCGAGTGTTAACTATTTTGAGATTATGACAGTACGTGTGTTCAATATTAAGCATAGCAGCCTTTTCCTGTCATGCGCTTCAACTTCAAGTAATTAACTGCGTGAAAGAACCCAGCGGCGGCATTTTTATATTTCTTGTTTATTGCCACAGTCAGACCGTCAGGTCCAGGAGACGTTTTCATCGGCAGGTCGTCGATGGCACGCTCAATTTCTTCCACCCTTATAGGCTCTTCTAGTCTTTCTTTTGTCTTGTCATTTAGGCGAGGCATAACCGCCTGATAATCTTGGAACTGTGTGTCATTCTCATGTTCCTTCCTCTGAACCAGGTATCTGTAATATGCCACTAATGCTTTCCAAATAACGTCTGAACAACAACTCGTATAGCCACCGTATTCTATTTCAACTATTTTTTTTTTCTTTTTCACGTGCCTTGATTTAGCACTTAAAGCCCTTTTCGTTGGTCGCTCACCCATTTTGTATTTCTCGACACGAGCGCGAACTTGGGCTTCTCTATACTTCTCTGTTTCATGCTCCGAGATAGTATCCCTTACTAACTGAAAATCATTCGCAGACCGTCCCAGTTTTTCGCTTTCGAGTTTGTAAACTCTGAAAATCGTCAAGGAGAAGCTTCTTTTCGGTTCTTTTCAATACGTTAGTTGACTGGAACGCTCTACTGCCCGGAATTTCAGTTCATTATTAAACCTTTCCCATTTTTCAATCGCACTTTCATTGTCTCCTTACATTATATTTATTATTAAGAAACTTTATTTTCCATTTCGACGCGTAAATGGAGGAAACAAGAAAAAAAAAAGCTGTGAGAACAGCTTGACGGAGTCCCTTGCTCCCTTCTAGTGGAATATGCAAAAGTTAAAACAAAGCAACAGCGAAAAACACACACAAAAAAAACGACATAACAAAGTAGAATACAAAAATCGAGCAGGTCTCATAAATCGATTCATTCGTTTTCGCCCCGCATTAGTTCAGTTCGTAATTCCTGAATTGCAATAGAAATAATATCAATGTTATTTTTTGTTGGGGTGTTCAATATAGTAGGACGTGTGTATTTGAGTGATTGCGCTGAATAGTTGTTGCGACACAGTGGCGCAGTCCAATGTTCCGCCGACCGAGTTGGGTAGGAAGTTGCATTCTCTTTTAGCTCCATAAGGTTTACTAAGCTATCCCAATTTCTTTTGTTTTCTAACTTAAAACTGATCGCGAGTCTATACTTGTACATGTTGTGAACAGAAAATATACTATTTTTTATGAACAAACCCTGGGTGCTAGAGTCGTAAGAAGCATTCTCAACGAGACGCGGATATCTTTTTTGCTATAAGAGTATTTGTTTTAGATTTATGTGGGTAATTGTTCCCCAAACTAGATTACAATAATTCTGGTGAGAAAAAAATAAAGTCTGGTATAAAAGAAGCTTAACATATCTCGGCAGAATAAAACGGTTACGAGAGTCTAGTCCAATGACCTTTAACAATATAGCGCGTAAATCATTTACATGATTTTCCGATGATAAGTACTGATTTAAAATTACACCGAAACCCTTAAAATTATCGACAAGATCTATATACTTTGCATTTAGGACAAGGGTCTTAGTTGTAGAAACATTTTCGTTTTTAGGCCGAAAGATGATTGCCTTCGTCTTCTCGCATGATGTTAAGCGCGTCATCTGAGGACCATTTTTGCAAAGCTGTTAGGGTCACGTTCACGCAGCTGATACGCTTGTCGCAAGTCTCGCCAGAAAAGAAGAGGCTCGTGTCGTCCGCGTATATTACGAATTTAGTCAGTGGATTTGTGTTTACTTATCATTAAACGTATGTATTAAACAGAAACTGCCCTAAGATGCTTCCTTGTGGTACACCGGATATATTTGCCTTTGTTTAAGACGCGAAACCATTAAGATAAATAAATTGTTTACGGTGATTTAAATATGATTTAAGTAACAGAAGGGCTTATGCCATCGAATTCCGTAAATGTCGAGATTTTCTAGCAGTGAATTGTGACTTATATAATCAAAAGCCTTTGCAAAATCTACAAATATGCGAAAGGCCAGTTTCTTTCTCAAAAAACTCCATAAAATAAATTCATTTTTGTTCAAGCAATTCAAGTTCCTTGGATTGAATTTTCGGAAAGCCGAAATGAGCATTAGTAATATTTTGGTGCTTATTCAAAAACTGTGATACACAAATAAGGACAATTTTTTCTAAGCCCTTTGAGAATACCGGAAGGACAGAGGTAGGCCTGTAATTGCTTATGTCGTTCTTTTCTACCTTTTTGTACCTTTATGAGTACACTATCATTTAAAATCTCATCCCCGCGAAGGGTTTCGCTAAATTTCCACAGATTCCACTGAAACGTTGGCTTTTGAAATTGCTCACCGATAATAAACGAAACTAACGCATGATCCGAAAGGAAAACTGGCAATACATGGTAGTCGTCCTACCCGTCAAAAGTTTGATTGAAACGCTGACTGAAAATGTGTAAAACGCAAACTGGCGCTTCTTTGGGAGTCGGCGACATCCTGTAACCAAAACTGTGTCGCCATTTCTTTTAAATATTTCGCGCTATTATCATTTTGTGGCATTTGACTGGAGCAATCTGCCGGGCCACAAACGCAATGGACCTTTTCCACATACCGACGGCACCAGGCGGTGGCTGCACGAACTAAAAATCGAGGAAGTGACCTACCGGCGCTACCAATCGATAATGGGAGCTACGCTACCAGTTTCTTCGCTCTCCGAGCAGCGGCGGGTGCCCAACGCGACTTTAAAGAGGGGCATCCGTGGCGTCCGTCCAGACGTCGTGTTTTGCTTTCCGTCCACTTTCTTTTTTTGTGTAACGCAATTATATGTATGCTAAAATTACGCGTTCTACTCGTTGATTCACTGCGTCCTTCCGAATTTCCTCAATTTCTGGTACCGACTTCCGCCGCTTGGCATCGGGCGCTCGCGCGTGCACAGAACGCTTCTCGGAAAATTCCCATTGAAGTTTTCCAACAGGACTACCTTCCTTTCGCGTTCTAAATAAGAACAAATACTCTCAAAACACACTTTTGTAGGCCTAAGGCTCATTTAGCGCATAAGCATTAATTATTATATATTCGAAATTTCTGATGATACAGTCACAAAGGACAATTCTACCGACACTGTCAGATAGAACACTTTGCACTCGTACATGTGAAGTTTTCCTTAAAACCAGCAGACTCCCCCGGATGCTCCATTACCTTGCGATACGGAGACCTCAAAATAACTTAAGAAAAACGTAAGTAACAGATTCGTCTCTTTCACGCTTTCAACTTTACCGCCTAATTCATAGATCACACTTCACCCGAACTTAACTTCCAGCGCCCTTAATCGGGTGTCATTACGTTTCATAAATCCTCTTTCTCTCGAAACACTCCCTCGCGCCTCGCACTTCCCTCGACCTTTTCTCCAAAAAAGTGCTGTGGCTTAGCTCGGCTATGCCAGGATATATGTAGCGTGAGCTTAGGTTCAGCTGGTTATTCTTAGCTTTCCTGGTTGTCTAGGATTAGCTTGATTATCATGCTTACTGCTGCTTCAATGACACACACACGGTATACGCATTATGTGACTACTTCGGGATCCGTGAGTTAAGCTTCTCCGCTCTTCTGCGCCGTTGAGCAGCAATTTCGCTCTCCTTCTCCATGGCTATACCACACTGGCAAATGCCCCGCTGTATGTATACCCCCACTGATACCTCTGCACATACACACAAAATGAGAGGCGCTATCAAGTGGCTCCGGTGCAGCGTCAGACTTGGCTGCTGCGCAAGGGAGGCGCACAACTGGGTACGCGGTGGCGCCAGTGCGTCTGCCGTGGCTATGACTTCACTTCTCTGGAATGCGCAGACCGCCGAGGCGCGCGCGGCGGCGGTGGAGCGCGCGGCGGCGGCGGCTCCGGCGCGCCAGCTGTGCAGCCGCCTCGGTGGTTCCGAGGCGAGAGCGGTGGCCTACGGATCCCCATGTGGCGGGTTTGAATCCCGGCCGAGGTGCCCGCAATCGGACGGAGGCTTATTGCGGAAGAGGTGCCGTGTAACCGAGCTTTCGGTTGCACGTGAAAAGATCCCCAGGTGGTCCAAATTAATCCTCAGTCCTCCGCTGGGGCGTGCCAGATGCCCGTCGTTGGTTTGGCACGTAAAACCCCCAAATTAGACTTTTTTGCGCCAGCTGTGCGCCGTGAGACGTCACTGCTCCTCGCGCATGCGCAGCACGGCTCTCCAGGAGCCACGCGAAACTGCTCAACCTCGGCCAGTGTAGCTCACGCTAGAAAACTTCAAGTGAATGGCGGCGCCGCGCTTCCATTCGTCTCGAACACGTCGACCACCCGTCATCGCAAAAAAAAAAAAAAAAAAAAGACGGGTTCCCGGAGCCACGCCGCTAGTACGATCGCGTTCTTTGGATTCGCGACTCATGCATGAGACCTTGTGTTTGGCGTTATCTACCCGCTCGGTGGGTCGGTGCCACGACGGAATCTGCAGGACCGCCTGAACCCGATGGAGCTGTGCAATTACAGCAAAGTACTCGCGAGATATCGTTTTATGAAGGCGGCGGTGAGAGAACTGCTGACGCTGCTGCCTCCAGCAAAGCGGCGACAACGGAGGGCTGCCGCTCAACCCCCTGCTCTAGTTGCTTGTCACCTTTCACTTTTACGGCGCCGGCACCTTCCAGACTGTAACGGGAGACTTGGTGCATGTCTCCCAGCCGACACTCTGCCGCACAGTCGGGTGTTAAAGACGCTCATCGCGAAGGTGCTCTTCAAAAGGCTGGTGCACTTCCCGGTTACGTCGGAGTGCCACGCCGTCATGCGCGACTTGTACGCAATGGGGCAACTCCCTGGCGTCACGGGTTGGATCGACTGCACCCACGTGCGGATCACGAGCCTGAACGATTTGTTTGCGCACGCTCAAAATGGATCCCTTCCCTCATGACCCCTCTCGAAGACCCTGGAGCGAAATAGCCCCGAAGAGAGGTAAGCCAAATCATCGGCAAAAGTATAAGATTTCTTTTTGTACAGAACTGACAAAATCACTAATGTCTGTAGCAGTCATTGCCGGTGGCAACCAGTTCTTTAAACGTTTCATGAAAAAATCACTTTGTTGACATACAATGTTTCATGAAGAGTTCGTTTAATGGATGTTTGTTCCGTCGACAGCTCTGGCATCCAGCATCTCGTTTTCCTCTAATGTGCTTCTCTAGCTTGCCGAACCCTTGGCGGTTTCGACGAGGCTTGGTGCAAGCTCGAGCTTCAGATTATAAACCATTTTCCTTAAGCAGAGCGAAGCAAAGCAAGGGGTGACCTTGTTGCCTGTATTGGACATGCTTGCCTGTCGTCGGTGGTTTATTCGCTAAAAAAGTCAGTTTAGTCGAATGTTTTTTTTTTCGGAATTAGTGAGGCAAATGAGAAAAAAAATTAAAAAATAATTATGAAGCCGAATATCAAAATCAATTCACCTTTCGGAAGAGAAAGTTGGTTGACGAAATGTCGCAAGGCCGAAACGAGTTTCCATGAAACGTAAACAGTATCGATAAAACAGTCCGTGCTTGAAAAGTTGTCAACAAAACAAGTTTCAACTTCGACAAAATTTTATGGACCTATTATTGCCATACTGAAAAAACAGCAACATAATGTACGTATAAACAAGCGTGCTCAGCCTATATCAAAATAGCGACTGCCAAAAATTGTTATAAAAAAATACCTGGCTGTGGGCCTGCCCTAAAAGTACTGCTTGTAGTTTACTGATAACAGCCAGCGGTTGATGCAGTGAACCAAATATGTCATATCGCTTTTTACTTAATTTTAGCAAGCAACAATTGTATGGGTAAATTAAATCTGATGGAAGGATTTAAAAAAAAACAAAAATGGTGTTGCGGAAGCCGAGCCAGCAAGGGGCTTTACAAAATACAATGAACGCGAGTAGCATCTCGAGAAGCCTAGAAATAGACCAAATGCTTTATAATTCATTCAGGTAAACAAAGGCCCAGATCCGAACGAGGATCTCCGTCGAGAAACTCCGTTTGGCAAGCGAACGTTTTCCGTGTTTGGATGTGTGGCTCCAGCACAAGACACGCCAGTCACGTGACATCATCACCGCGTTTGCAGTCTTGCATAATCTGGGGACGTGCTAGGAATGGCACCCTTTACCTCCTCCTCCACCCCCACCACAGGGCCCCAGGGCAAGGAATGCCAAAAGGCCGCGGCAGCCGTACTTGCCACCGATTCTCCCGAGGGCTCCCCTTCGGGTGTGCTTTCCCGGAAGAGGCCCATTCAGCGGAGCTTCACATGAGCTGCAAGTAAGTAAGCGAGTAAGCATCATGCAGGCCATGAAGGTAAAAGAGTCCAACTTGTGTGTGCTACTTCAGTTTAATTTTCAAAGTGAACCATCAGTAAAGCAGACATAGCAGTTTCAACATGCTTTATTCTCAAGCCTTCTCGCTCAGCTCACGAAGCAGAATCTCTTTTAGAGCGCAGCTCTTAGGCGCCCGTTTCCGGCTTGAGCGGCGTCGGCGTCGGCGTAACCGCGCGGTGCATCATGGGTAAATTTCCCCGCTAAATTTAGCGGAAAAATTTCCCCGCTAAATCTAGCGGAAAATTTTCCCCTAAATGCGGGAGGGCAGGAGAGCAGGAGGGGCATTGCCCCCTCTACGTACCTTCCCCTCCTCCTCCTCAAGAGCTGCGCTCTAATTCGGCGTTACAGGGAGTTGTAAACGGCTTTTATTTTTTTATGTTGAGGAGCTTCATCTCCAGTTATTGAAGAGCGGTTTTCTTTTTCAGCTGGTACTCGCGCTGCTTCATTTCCATTCCATGAAGTAAGGCCCTCTTGCTGAGTGTGTCGCGGTGATCCTGCGAATGAAAGTTACAGCGCAGGGCATGCTCCTGTTGGACGAGGGCCATCCTCACGTCAATATAATCTGCGAGGCTCCTTTCCAGGAACGCCATGCGTCCTCCAGCCTGACGGGTACCACTGCCCACAGCTGCTGCCGCAGCATTACTGTTGCACGCTGCAGCAGCCGCAGCTATGGGAGCTGGTTACTCTGTTGCACATGTCTGGCAGCTCAAGCACGCACAAGCTGCTAACGCTGCTGTGGGTCGATCAATGGTGCTGGCAGCAGCAGGTGAGTGTGGTGTACCAACGTCTGAGGTAGGCCCAGCTGGTGAAACTGGCTCCTCTACAATGGCAAGGACATGTTGATGGTATGAAGTGAACGAAGGGACGAGCATAAATCGTCGAAATGTTTCAAACGTTCTAAGCCTCGCTGAGGTTTATTTCATAAAGTAAAAAGCTTGTCAAGTTTCTGGAAGTTCCACATTACATTTTTGTTTCGCCTGCACTTGCAATTTGAAATATTTGGTGCAATTTTTATTGCTGATCTAATGTGCAACAATATTTTCATCCATTTTGAACATGAGGTATAAATTATGCCACTAGATCACTGCATGGTTTAGCCGTTTTCGCCTTTTGGGGTACTTGATATAGATATTCCATGACAGCAATCATGCTATGACTATTTCAATACATTGTGCTGTTTGTTTCTTTATCAGGGGAGTATGGTCATTGTTAGTATGCAGCAATTACCATTTGCTGTTTGAAGTTGGATGGAGGCCAGCCCTGCAGTGATGCGTGTAACCTTGTAAAGAAATAATGTAAATGCAGTACACTGCGCTTGCTGAAATCTTTCATTTTTCAAAAGCAGAACCCATATGCGCCCTCTGTTAATATAGGAGGGGTGTGCTAAGATGTGTGGCCCTTTATTTTTTGCTGCGGATACCAGGGTCCTATAGTTCAGCAGAAAGGTCACGCTTTGCGACATATTTTTCTTGGAGCTCAATGCGCCTACGCCACTGCTGTGGCAACATTCCTATACCTGCCGTAACCACTTTCTGAAAGTTCGTCACACCCTCGCTTGGCAATCTGCATGAGCCTATCAGTGATCACAAAATTGCGTGTTCCCAGGGTTCATTTCAGGGCCCTGAGCAGCTTGGTCGAGGGGTTGCAACAAATGAGGCAGCCAATGATGTAGCCTGGAATTCGTTTAGAGGTGAGGGGGTCCTTGTGTTATTTTTGACCGAAACATTGCAAACTTTGTGTACCCGAATCAATCATCTTTTGTAATTACACTCTGCCCTGCACATACTTTCTTTGAGAATGATGTTGCAGCATTTTTCGATCAGAGCAAGCATGCGCATGACCAGCTTGTTTTTGTGCTGTCGGATGTCGCGATCCTGGTGGTTGGTTGTTACAATACAGGGTAACAAGACGTGCGGACGCAAGGGTCGCTGTAGCTGCATCATCTCAACCCAAGTGGAGCTCCATGGGTCTGCTGGTGACGTCGAAGGAAGAAAGGCAAATGTCTGGACTTTCAGGTGGTATTGCATAAGTCAGATCGCGTTGACTGGACAATGCCAAGGAATCTTTTTTTAATTTTATTTCGGCTTTCAAAATATATAAAAGCGCCAAAAAACAAGGATGCAAAGAGCAGACAAAGTGATAGCATTATTTGTCTTCTTTCTGTTCTTGTTCCTTGGAACCTATATATTACCGAAATGCACCAACTAGCCCATTTATATATCTAGCGGAGTCTGTCATGATTCGAGAAAGTATTCATCATATGAAGTTCAGGCAGCTCGAAGAAATGAAGGAGTACTTCCTCTAAGGCACTAGCTGCATAGTATGATCACAGCTTGGGCAAAGTGCCAAGGCTGCCAACTAGAGACCCAGAATTTTCAGTGTGGCATTAAATGTGGAAACGGTCCAAGCACTCTACCCAAGTCGGCATCAGCAGGCTCCTCCTCCTCGCCGTCCAGCATCGGCTACAGCAGTTGCAGAACCTGGAGGCTGCGGACGGGGGGAAGATAGGGTGCCCCAACGTTGTCGTCCATGTTTTTCTGCCTGTTGAAGACGTGTGAGGCCACCGCCCCAGCCAGCACGGAGGTGGCGCTCATCGGCTTGGCAGGGGGTCCCCCTCCTAAAGAAGCAAACAATAGTTATTCTAGGCACTCCGAGTTCGAATGTTATCTAAGATCTGTTTTCCTCGTAAAATATACCCCGAATTACATAGGCATGCATTGGCTGATAGGGAATGTTCATCCCATTTGTCCCATGCAAAGTGAAGTGAAATATTGAGTACCTGGAGGTGGTGAGTTCTGATCTACTTTACAGGGCTCAAGCAAAAAACTACAAGTTGAAACTTACTGATTTACCAGTAGTATTATATTGTGCTTCGATTCCATTCATGCTGCTCCACTGTCAGGTGGCTATGTTATTCAACTGAAAGCATTTGGAGGCCTGAACGATTCGTTTGCCCACTCTCAACCTCGATCGCCCCTAAGATAGGTATTCGAGAAACGACAGTCCGAAACCAGGGTGCACTTGTGACCGACCGCTCGGGCTACAAATGTGGCCCACGCTCATTCCGAAACGCTTTCAGCGCGATGAGTAACCTGAACAAGCCTTTTTTCTCTTTGGAGTGGCACTTCGATTTTGCCTTGACATTTGCTCAACATTTTTTGAGTTGTCTAACGTTCCGTCGATATATTTTGTAATTGCAGTTATACTCGTGGCAAAACTAAAACCAAGTATTTTTTTTTGTTTAAGGTAAGTTATTGCATTCAATAATTTTTTTTAAAGTTTTTATAAGTTATGTGAGGATTGTCTTTCCGTCTTTTGTAAAGAGCAGAGGGGGTGCCTTGGCCTCCTCCATTGCACGTTAGAGAAATGAAAAACGGCAAGGAACAAAAACAGCAGGTTAAGTAAAAACGAAAAGGCAACAGAGAAGGAAGAAAGGGGAAGCGAAGTGGCGGCGGCGGCGGCATAGGAACTACAAAATCTGAAGGACTTGCAATGAATACAGAATAGACGATAACGGCTATATTGCTGGAAGACTTAGTTTTAAAGAAAAAAGTACGAGCTACACTTGTTTCCAAACTCGCAACGTGTATGTTAAGTGCTAATACTTGTTTCAAAACGTAAATTATGCAAACGCAATAAGAAATTAACTTACTTTTGTGGTCTTAAGCACTGCATAAATATAAAATTGTTCCCTACACTCGTTCCCGGATGCAGCCCAAAGAAGTGCCCGCTTCACTTGCTCGAGGGAAAGAGAATTGCCATTTGAGAATGGTAAACCTCTCTTCAAGTAGAGGCGCCCCTTCAACCTCCCATCTGTAAGTGGAGAGGCTCCTTCACTTGAAGTGACTTGGGTGACATCTTTGAATTCGTTGGTTAGTCGCCTGAACCTCGAGGACGTCAGTTGCGTTATTGAATAGGAGCCGCTTAACCTGTTACTGTTTACGCTGTGATTTGAACCCGCGGACATTCAGCGTCACTACCTTGAACATTTCGACAAGGTTTGACGACCGCGCGCCTCAGTGACTCACCTTGCCCGATACCTACACCGGGATCCGCCGCGCGACCTGCATTAACAAGCCGGTTTGTCTAAACCTCCGGGCTCAGACTCAGTTTTCGCCAGCGGTCGCAACGTCTTTCTTTTTCGCGGCACTTTGCTTAGTGGTGGCTTGACCGGACCCAATTGATCCCTGACTTTGGGCTCGTCCGAGTCCACTAACATGGTCGTTTCGTGCATGACGTGCTGGCGCCGGACATCTGTACTTGGTTGTCCTTCTGCTCGTTAATCACAACTGACGGCAACTCTCTTCGTGGGGTCGCTTTGTCCTCTCTTGCCGTCGTGTCCCCGTCGCACGCCATCGCAGCAGCTTTCTGTTCCGTGAATGCGGCAGCCGACGGAGGCTCCACCGGCCGCGGCGATGGGTCCGTCACAGTTCGGTCGCCGCTCACGGGCTTGGCCGCATATGATGCGTTGGCGGAAACCGTCCTCTTCTTTGCGTATTCTGCTTCCACCTCGTTCATAAAAAGTTCGGCGTTTCCCCCACGTTTCTTGCGGACACCGTGGTCAAAGCGTAGGTCCTGACACAGTGAACGGCGTCATAACCAAAACGGTGGCAGGCACCACACCTTGGCACGTGGCAGTCACGGTGGACGTGACCAGTGCGTCGGCAGCGCAGGCAGAGCACAGTCCTACCCGGTGCGACGAGGAGGGCCAGCTCTCCGGCGACCCGCAGCTGGTGCGGCAGGCCCTTCAGAGGAGCCCAGTCTGCAGCCGAATAATGGCAGTGCGCGTCATTGACTCGCATCCCAGGAAACCCTTCCCAGGAAATCCAGAAAACCTTGCCACAAGGTGCTAGTTCCTCCTTCACCTCACCGTCCGGGATATGGTGGAGAAACCAATAGAGCTTGATGCGTACCTCTCGGTCGCCCTGGTCGACGACGAGGCAGCGCCGTTCCTTTACTTCGAGGTCGCCCGCCGACAGCGTCTTCCGTTTACCCTAGTGTGATTTAAGAGTCACGGCCCAGACGTAGTTTATCTGGTACGCCCCATGGCGACAACCTCGGGGAGAAGCGCCAGATGATTCGAGGAGTCACGTGTGACGTCCTCAATCAGGGCATCTCGGAAATCTTGTACTCGGTACGGGTGGCCTATCAGATCGACGTGCAGAAGAAACGGTGTTGAGGGCCGCAGGTTCAGTAGGCAGGGCTGGCAGTATAATCTTGCAATTCGTTGATTCATCATCTCTTCTGGGCCGCTGAAGCCTCTCCTACGGAGCTCGTCATCGCACGTCCGTTTACGACGATGGCCGGAAAAGGAATCTGGTGAAGCAGACACGCTCGCACGGCTTAGGTGCGAGTGGGGGCTGTTAAGAATGGAACCTTCGGCGACCTTCTTCCGAGTTTCAACGCTGCGGAAATGAGTCACGATCTGTCCGGGACCGTCGCCCGCCTGTCCGGAGACTGCCCGAAACGAGTCTCAACGCGTCCGTGACGTCAACGGGACGTGTGTGTGTGCGTGTGGGTTCGTGCGCTCCGGAAAGGGAGAGAGGCATGACCTAACTGCGAACTTTGGCTACATCGCACTTGAAAGGGAGAGAGGCAGGGCCTAACTGCGGAGAACCATGGCTACGACGCACTTCTGGCTACGACGCGGCGGTCTTTGCTGCAACGCACTAGGCGGCGGTTTGCTACGTCGCACCTGCTGCCCTGGCGGAGAGTGAGGAAGAAACGGACCCTATATAAGGCGGAGCGTGAGGCTGCTCCGTTGTTCTCTCGGATTTCACGACTGTATCGCAACCATGTAATTAAACCGTTCGTTACGTTACCAATTCTCCCACCTCCACTGGACCCCTGGGTTCTTCACTTCGGGGAATGGTCGTCGTCACGAGCCAGGAAGCCTCCGGACGTGCGGCTTAAACCCCGCCTCTAACAACTGGTTGGCAGCGGTTGGGATCGGACCATGCGACATCGTGCTACATCTGTGGGTGAGCGTTTGGACTTTGCTTTGAGATTCGCCAGGCTTCAGATTATGGGTAATTAATTTTGAACTGCTGGGAATCCTTAGTGTTTGACTCGTACGCTAGGTTTTTGTACAACCTCGGGACAAGTTTTATAGCAAAGCCAAAGCTAAAGAGCAGCGATCATGGATCTAATGAGGTTACTGAGAACAAATTTACTCTGTGTATGTGAAGAATTGGGTGTGGAGGTGGAGCAAAAGATGAAGAAATCTGAGATCAGTAAAGCGATTTAAGAGAGCGCGGAAGCAGAGGAAATTAAAATTGCGTGGGAACCGCTTCAGAACGCTAAGAGCGAAGCTGCAGCGAGAGAGGAACGAGAACGAGAGCAGGCTGCAGCGAGAGAGGAACGAGAGCAGGAGCAGGCTGCAGCGAGAGAGGAACGAGAGCAGGGGCAGGCTGCGGCGAGAGAGGAACGAGCGCAGGCTGCGACGGAGGAGCGAGCGCTGAAAAGGCTAGAGCTCGAAATTGAACAACAGCGATTAAACTTGCAGAACAGTAGAGTTGGGGCTCCGCTACGAGCAAATGAGACCGAGTAGTATCAAATAAAGATGCTCCTGCAGCCGTTTAAAGTTGGGGAAGACGTGGGCCTATTCTTAGTTAACTTTGAGAGGACATGTGAGAAGTTGAGCTTCGCCCCAGAAACGTGGCCGCAACGGATTTTGACTTTGTTGCCCTGTGAGGCTGCAGAGGTGTTCGCGCGCCTTAGTGCTGGAGGCGCGGACGACTACGACAAGGTGAAGTCCAGCCTTTTGAAGCGGTACCGCCTTTCTGCCGAGGTTTTCCGTCAAAGGTTTAGAAACGCATCCAAAAAGAGCAGCAAGGGCTACTCGGAATTCGCTTACGGGCTTAAAACCAACTTGATAGAATGGTTGAAGAGCGAGGAAGTGTATGAAAGCCGAGACAAGGTAGTCGAGTGTGTTTGCCTCGAACAGTTCTTTCGTAGCATTCCGCAGTCAGTCAAGCTCTGGGTGCCGGATAGGGTGGGAGTCGACTCTGTCGAAAGGGCCGCTGAGCTAGCCGAAGAGTACGCAACGCGTAGAAAGCTGAGCGGAGAGGAAAGCGAACCCGGCCGGAACGATCAGCGCAAGACCTTCCGACAGGAAACGGCTCGCGAGAAAATGGGCCCGAGAAGCCCGAAGCAGGACAAAAGGTCCCAGAAAAGAGCGCAGAACACTCGAACGGAGACGAGGCGCGGGAAAGCCAAACAGGGCAGTTCGAGGCAAGGAATCCGTTCCTGTGCTACAACTGTCAGGAGCCGGGGCACATAGCGGCCAGATGTAACAAACCGCGGGTTGTGTTCTCGTACGTGAACGGTAGTGACGAGAACCTGAAGCTTCTTCGTCCCTATCTTCACGAGCTCCAGGTAAACGGAAAGCCGTGCAGGGTGCTTCGGGACAGTGCAGCGACGATGGACGTTGTTCATCCGTTGTATGTAACGACATCTGACTTTACTGGAGAGGTAGCTTGGATCAAGCAGGTGCTTGAAGAGCACAGTGTCTGTCTGCCTATGGCGAGAGTAAAGATAACTGGCCCGTTCGGAGAACTGGTGACAGAGGCGGCTGTCTCGCAAACAGTCCCGTCGGAGTATCCATATTTGTTCTCTAACCGGTCAGATTTCTTGCTGCGCGAAAGGGGTCAACAACTGGGAGAAGGACTGGTTCAGGCGTTGACGAGGTCCAAATCGCGTCATCTTGTCCCTTTGTTGACGAGTGATCCAGAGCCAGAAGCAGCTGACGGGGAGCAAGCACTCCCAGAGTTGGAGGCAGAAAACCGGGATGAGAGGGACCAGGTTGTAGAACAGCCTGACCTCGTAGCACTAGAAAGCGTATGCCGTCCCAACGCGCCGGCGGAAAAGGCGGAGGAAGACGGGATCAGTGAAAGATCTCTCGTAGCTCCGGCGTCCCGTAACTTTGGTCCTCTGCTACGAGTAGACAGAGTGTCATTGACAGTCGAGCAGAAGAGCGACCCTAGTGTGTCAGGGTTTCGCGGTATAGCTCAGGAGATTGCTAGGATCAATGTGACGGGGCATGAAAAAGGCGGATTGTTTTATCGGCGCTATAAGGACCGCATTTTCACATCTAGAAATCACGAGAAAATCGATCACTATGACTTCAGCGTAAGAAAAAGGAAAGGCAAATTTAACGGCAATGCCGATGGGTTGAGCAGATTTTTTTGACATCACGAAAAACAGTAGGGATGATCTCAGAGGTCTTCGTCATCCACGGGAATGAGGATCTAAGTGGGGGCACTTTGTTAAAACCCAAAAAGGACCTCACAAATTGCGAAGAGTTTTTGTCTTTTGTATTCTGTTCATTGTGACCTCTTTGGAAAAATGAGTTTTGTTTTGGCGACAGCGGGTCAATTTGCATTGTTTTGGCAAATTATGGTAATCCGTAATCCAGTCTGGCGGGTCTCTGGCAAATTCCGAGCGTTTGGCTGCGGAGTGGCGTGGTGTTGTGGGGACGTTTCCGCTAATGCCTCCGTTGTAAGAGGTTTGGGAGTTTGTTTAGTGCTTGCAGCGTCTTCTCAAGGCCTACTCCAAGCCCACCTCTTCAGGCCAGCGATTGTACCACCGGCCTTTCGAGGTTTCCCTGGCCCCGGAGGGGCTGTTAAGAATGGAACCTTCGGCGACCTTCTTCCGAGTTTCAACGCTGCGGAAACGAGTCACGATCTGTCCGGGACCGTCGCCCGCCTGTCCGGGGACTGCCCGAAACGAGTCTCAACGCGTCCGTGACGTCAACGGGACGTGTGTGTGTGCGTGTGGGTTCGTGCGCTCCGGAAAGGGAGAGAGGCATGACCTAACTGCGGAGAACTTTGGCTACATCGCACTTGAAAGGGAGAGAGGCAGGGCCTAACTGCGGAGAACCATGGCTACGACGCACTTCTGGCTACGACGCGGCGGTCTTTGCTGCAACGCACTTAGCGGCGGTTTGCTACGTCGCACCTGCTGCCCTGGCGGAGAGTGAGGAAGAAACGGACCCTATATAAGGCGGAGCGTGAGGCTGCTCCGTTGTTCTCTCGGATTTGACGACTGTATCGCAACCATGTAATTAAACCGTTCGTTACGTTACCAATTCTCCCACCTCCACTGGACCCCTGGGTTCTTCACTTCGGG
The DNA here is from genome assembly GCA_013358835.2 of Ixodes persulcatus. Lineage (NCBI taxonomy): Eukaryota > Metazoa > Arthropoda > Arachnida > Ixodida > Ixodidae > Ixodes > Ixodes persulcatus. Next base: position 698,603 of record JABSTQ010010796.1, on the reverse strand, counting down.
GAATGGTCGTCGTCACGAGCCAGGAAGCCTCCGGACGTGCGGCTTAAACCCCGCCTCTAACAGGGCTTATATGTTTAGCTATCGCGTTCCACTCTTAAAGCGAAGCTTAAGCGTCCTCCTGTATTTTTTTTAACTCTCAGTTACTATAATTTTTAAGCCAGTGACAGCTTAAAGGGCCCCTGAAAAGAAAAACAATTTTTTTAAGAGTGTGGTTGGGACACACGTGTCCAAGTATTAATCTTACAAGAAAAAAAAAAAAAAAATTCGAGCAATATCGACGGCTCGAGACGCGATTTAGTCGGCTGTCACCTCCTTTCCCCTTGTCTTCTTTCTTGGAATTCCGGGCGCGTGCAGGAGATGTGGATCGGCTTCGCGTTCACCTCCGAGATGGTCATTCGGGAATGACTGGTGACGTCATGGACTTCGCGCGAAGAATTTCAAATAGATCTCTCGCCGTTAATATTGCCCTAATTTTCTTTTTCGCGTAAAATTTATTTTTTCACACGTGTGTCCCAACCAGACTGTTTAATTTTTTTTTTTCTTTTCAGGGGCCTTTTAAGAGCGCATAGCATTTCCAAACGCCATAAAAAAATATGTAAATTTTTGGCGTTTAAAAAAAAAAATACGTGAGAATCGCTCGTTTTATTTACTTGAAACGTTTACGATAAAATGATTAATACTTAATTGATGCATCGCGGCAGATCATATCTCTCAGTATTTAGTACCATAGCCTCCTCTATACTCACAAAGCCTGGCAGTTTGACGACGGAGCCATAGAGCGCCCGGTCGCTGATTTGGAGCGCGAGGATCTGGCAGCACAGAGCATTTCTCGGGAAGCCTGTAGTCAGCGCGCAGCTTTAGCAGCGGCGAGGACCCGAAACATGGATTTCAAACCCGACGAGAAAAGAGGCGTTAGCCCGAGGAATGCGAGGAGCACAAGTGGACATTCATCGCTCGGGATTAGTGTGTTTCGGCATCTCCCGCAGCGGGGCGCCCGTTACATGCCTCTCCTCAAATCCCTTGTCTGCTGCTCTACCTTTTCACATTCAGCGGCCGCGTCTCGTGGCGGTCTGCCAGGCTTTGTCAGTATAGAGGAGGCTATGTTCAAGCCTACCGGCGTAGCGCCCGTTTTCCTCCCCTCAAGAAACAATAGGACGACGCGCCACGCGCTCTGTTTCCAAGGCAGTGACCGTTGGTCAGAAAGTGAGGAATTCGGAACACCGAGCGCTCCGCGACATCGATGTCGCTGCGTGCATCGACAGAGACGCTCGGCACAACCACCGGCCAATATTATTTTTCTTCTGCCGGCGGTGTAAAGCCAGCCGGCAACAGCCAGGCGGCGCCAGCAGAGTGAGAGCCCACGGTTATACCCTGTCTCTTTGTTACTTGGCAAAGGGTGAACGATAAGCCCCACATTGCGTGCCGAAGGCTTCGAAATGCGCGACGTGTACGAGCGCAACCCACACATATTGGAGCATGACGCAGCGAAAAGCCTGATACTTCTTCGGAGTAGAGGCGCGCTCCGGTGATACGGAATCACATTCCCATTGTCCCGCCAGGGCCGTAGCTTCCGCTGTACTGGCATGTTACGCGATCACGGCTTCCTGGGATACCCAGTATTTCTTGCTTCAGACACTAGGCTAAGCGGCGCCACCAGAGTAAAAGTTCACGTTTGAAAAATTCAGCCGCCACTCCCAGGGGTGCCCAATATTTCTAGCTTCGGTCGCTAGATGGCGCCAAACCAAACAGCATTGCAGGTTCCCTATAACCGTTAACCACATGGTTCCTTATTTACGCAAGTCATCCCCACCATTCGCTTGTTTTCGAACGTACATACTATGGCGTAGCTAATGATATAGAGCGTCCTGCCGGAAATCGTGGCTTTGACCGCATTCGTGTTGGTTAGTGTTGGTGTTATAATTCCAGAAGGCTTGAGTTGGAATGAGCACATCGAAAAGGTTTGCTCCAGTGCGCTTAGAGCCCTATGGGCCCTCCGACGTAAGCTCTCAGGAGCACCGAGGGAGGTGAAGCTTGCAGCCTGCAAAGGTTGTGTCAGACCATGTCTAGAGTGTGCCTCATGTTTATGGGACCCCCATCTTACAAAAAACGTATCTAAACTTGAAAGAGTACAGAGGACTGCAGTCCGATTTATTTGTAACCGGTATAAAAGAACGGACAGCGTGAATGAAACGCTTCAAACCCGGCGCTTAGAAAAGAGGTTAAACCTTTTGTACTTGATATATAATGATTGAAATCACCTAAAACAGTGCCCTTACGTAACACGAGTATCGCGTGCCAATACTCGTTTTAACAATGGCGAAATGATTCGGGAGTTTCCTGTGCATTATGATACGTCTAAATTTTCGTTCTTTCTCAGGACAATAACCGAATTTAACTAGCTGCAAAAAAAAAAAAAAAAAAAACATAGTAGAAAGTGCCAGTGTTGAAGAATTTATTTCAAATGTGAAAGTTGCGCTCATGTGATTGTTTTGTAATGTTTTTGTTGTTGATGTTTTCCTTCGAGTTTACTTCGTTGTTAGGTCTTGCAGCTGGTATTGATGTATTCTCATTGTTGTATATCATGTGTTAGAGCCTCGACATGGGAAACGGGGACCAATGAAGGTTTAAAAGGGAGCGTTTAATACATGTCTGGCGGGTGCGCCTGCCCAGCAAAAAGAACAGCGCGCCACACGGGTGGTGGCGCGAGCTTGGGGTCAGTCGTCTTCTTTTGCGAGAGTGCTAACACATGTTTATATTTGTAAGGCTCACTCCTGCTTGAGCTCTAACATGAGTCTGCAGTATTTATAAGTAAATAAAAAAGCGTTTTCTCTGCCTCTGATATTACTCTTCCACCTGCTAAGTGAATACTCTTTTTACATAGGTTAATTCATGACGACCATTGCGGCCACACACAAACATCTAAAAGAAAAAAAAAAATGATAGACAATCTGGCGTCCCTCGCGTCATTATACGCCGTGTTTGGTGGGGAAACGAACAGATGGCTACTAGGAACCGCAGTGGAGCGAGTTGTTTTGTGGGCTGTCGCAAATAACTACAGCGTGAACGTTTACCTTTCACCAGGAGATTCATGCTTTGTGCCGTTAAAAATACCTTCTGAACAATCGCATTACTGAAAAAAAAATCGACATACTGGTAACATTATGTATCGCTTCGATCAATGTTGGCAACCCTCTGCCCGCGGACCGTATTCGGCCCGCGAGGCAGTTTCATGCGGCCCCCGGCACGGCACCAGAAAAGGACCCCCTCTCCCCCCCCCCCCTTTCCTGCCGCATCCTCATACAATACAAACTCAAGGACCACACGACCGTTTTCACATCAAATAGGGTTAAATAGCAAAAAGAAACGTCTCCAACTGGCATCGTCCGGCATCCCCAGACTGAGACAGAGAACTACGTGAATTTTCCAGAAAATACAACGGAGCACAATTCAATGCGGAGCGCAAGCTCCTCTTCTTATTTTGCGGGGGTTGTGGTGACGTCAGAGTGCCGAGCTCTGATTGGCTCCGATCAGAAGGATAGAGGTAGACCTCGAGGCAGCTTGCTTTGAGGTGTACCCACTATACTTCAATCAAAGCCAATCAGAGCTCAGCTTCGTTCTGACGTCACCACAGCCACTGCAAAAGAAGCAGATGAACTTGCGCTCCGCATTGTCCGAATTCTGACATCAATTATGGCACACTTGCACGACGGGTAACAAATCTCTGATTGGAGTGTGCGAGCCAAGATAAGCACTTCAAAAGTTAATTTGTGATTGTTAGGTAATCTATTTGCTACAGTCCTAAGCGGCTTAAAAATTCGCATCGTAATCGCTTCTGCAGCCAATGAGATTGAAGCATCAGCCGACATGAACGCCCAAAAAAACAAATCATGCCACGGCTAGCATTTCTTAACAGTAACTTTAGTTATCACTTTACACTCGTAGTCTACGTCCGCCGAGAGCAATAACGTTTCACAGAACAGAGAACTTTTTTTTTCAAGTGCCTTTTTTTCTTTGCTAATTATTCTCAGTCGTGGGTGTAACGTCCTTTATAATTTACACGTTTGAAACAAAATAACAGTTTGTAATGTGCACTTAGTAACAAGAAACCAAGTTATTCGGATTCCGATATACTGTGAGGAGTGAGCACTCCAAAAGCGCACATGGAAACTTCGAAGACAGCAACTGCGGACGGCGCCTGTTTTTGTGCCCCTATTGTAATGCCAATCACCATGGGATCGAACTACACGCACCAAGCTAGTGCTCCTTCTTTGTTTTCTTCCTTCCTTTGTTTCCTCGCACAGATGGCGTTCGCTCGAGGCACAGATGCCTTTGTTGTATTGTAAGGTACCTCTTTTCCAAAACTAAAAACATGACCTATTTACCAAAAAGAAATTGAACTACGAATATTCTTAAGTTGTTTTCTGCACATCACTAGACAGCGATAAAAAAAAGAGTAGATCTATTCATAGCCACTGCAGGAAGCGAGAAATCGAATAGACCGATCTCACTAAGCGTTCGGCGCATGCGTGACGCCGCCATAACTTTAGTTCACAGGAGGCAGACAGCCGTACACGAAAGGGCTCGTGCCTTCTCGTGCTTTACACGCGCAGAGCTCCAGCGAGGCTGTCGCACGTGCAAAAAGACTAAAGTTCCATCGATGCATTGCGGCAGCGGTGGCGTAGTCAAACTGGCTGGTGAGATCGGTCTATTGAAGTCAGGTGACGCCAGCATATGACCTATATTACTAGATCAACTCACTTAACGAACTTCCCATTGACGCTGCTTCCACAAGCAAAACCCCCTTTACTCCGATGGTTCACCTACATTCGTTCGAGGCGCCACCGTTTCGGGGACGGCTGCTAGGGTAACTACAGTGTCCTCTCTAGAATACACAGGCTTTGAAGCACAGCTTCTAGATGGCGCTTCACCGTAGCATTTCGGAAGAATGCAATTTTGAATCACGGCCTCTGGATGGCTCTTCAAACAACGGGTGGTGACCCTTGGGGGGGAAAGGTGGGGTTCGCGTCTCACTGGGGGCTCTACAACTTAGTTCATCTAGTAACGATGCACATGACAATAGGACATGACGCAACGCTTCCTACAAGCTGCTACGAAACCTGGAGCTCTGTAGACGGCGCGCATGCGCAGTAGGGACATCTTTGTTGTTGAAAGGGCAGACGATATAAAAAGACGGTCAATAAAAACTCCTTAATATTGTCCCGAATGACAGATGATGAGGCCACGAATGAACAGAAACTAAAGATTCGATTTGGTGGACTTTTGCCGAAAACAAACAAACAAAGAGGGAGCGCCGCAGGCGTCGAAGGTCGGCGGAGTGGCTCGAGCGAGCGCAAGAACGAGACTGACTCCGGCTCGCCACGTGGAGCCCCTTATGTTCACGCGTGGGCTTCTGGAACAATCGGCGTAGAAGGTTCGGCCCGTAGAATATTCAGTCCTCGAACAAGCAACAGGGTTCTCGAATTTACCAGAACGTGACATTTACAGAAATAAAAAAAAGTTGCGTCCGTGGCCAGGCATCGAACCAAGTAAGATTTAAGCATTTGGCCACGGGCGAGGTGCTTACTTGGCCAGCTGCGTTCGCGGCGATATAACTAAAAGTGATGTAGCAGGAACAATATCCCTTTCAGCTTCTGTTTGGGCGGAGCTGTCGCCAGACGAACGAAGCCACTTGGATTACGTTCACCTATACAGACGTACGTCGTCGCAGCTGCCGCAGCCTCTGTTTGACGGCGCGATCTCTAGACTATTTGGATTCCGCTGCGTAGCAGTGCAGTTATCACAGACGAGTCATGGCGTAAGTAAATGACCCACATCGTAATCATTTTCATTTACTTATTCCTAGCGGCAAAACTATATATAAATCAGTCAGTCATTATAATCACATGTGAACAGATCAGAGGTTATATCATTTATATGACTTCTATTGTGTTTATCAGGGGAAACAAAATTCGAAAATGTTTTCCTTTTCAATATGTTTGCAAAACACTTTAAACAATTTGTTATAAGTATGAATATTTATGGGTTCCGGCGATTTAACCCCCGTATCAGCCGCATCCAATAGATTGTTGAGTCGGAATAAGGCTAATTTATTTGGTGTAATATTTTACATTGATTGTTTTTTATATAAATTATGAACTAGCGATGTCCGTCCATGTATCCTGCCAAAATAAGTTGAATAGTTATTTGCCATAACATTGGTTAGCGAGCTAAACTTTATATACTTAAATGATGTCGGCGGTACCAGCGTATTGAACAATATGCGACATATTTTTAATCTTTAAAGGAAGAGCTTTGAGTATTTTTTACCATAGCAAAGTAAACTGATGCATAATTTTGAATTCAAGTGTTCAGAACTTACGAGAAAAAGATAATTTCAAAATATATGACGATATTTCAAAATAATTTTATGTCATAACGAAGTGAAGCCACGCATCATGTCACAATAAAGCGATCACGTATTTTCTGGCCTATAGTACCGTACCCCGTCACACTTATGATCCGCAAGAGCCAACTGAGGCTGACAAAAACGTTTTTCCTTACATAGTCTGCATGCCAGTGCATAGTCCGCTCCCAGTGCTGAGCCAGAGGTGGCAAAGTTACTTACAAAGTGTAATTAAATTGCAATAAAAATTACCGCAGACTAAAAGTAATGACATTACGTTACAATTACCTTCCAAAAGTACTTAAATTACTTCTATATTACAGTTCAATACTTTGAGGCAGTAATTTGTACTCATTTTATATGCAGCATATCTACCAAAACTCAGATCTTCCACTTTACACCCCAGCAGCCTAATGCACCTCAACGTGAACCATACTAAGCAGTTTTTTTTTCTGGTGCACACGACAGTGTTAAACATAATGAATAGCTTCTTTAAATCTCACTAAAAGACAGTCGATTCACCGATTGTACTGTTCAATCAACAGTGAAGGTCCTTAGTTAAAAAGAAATACGTTTCCGTTTTTGTTGTTTTAAGACGTTATAGAAAGGAAGGAAAACACCACCTCAGGCGTAATCTAATCATATTCTCCCAAGAGACTTAGTTGACGTATTCCCGGTCATCCCTCTCAAGGAGCATTGTTCCCAAACACCCGAAGAGCCCAAGTTCTTGCGCGTTGTCACACGATGGGGCTGGATACTTGCTAGGCAGAAGCGTCGCCTGTTGAGGAAGGGGACGGCGCGAGTTTCCTAAAATGTGTACTTTCCCAACAAACGGGTGTGCGAAATCTGCTCGTAGGCTTATTCCCGAATAAACTTCCCAAGGAAAGGCAGCAAGGCATAGGCAACCTGCAATGCTGTTTGTTTTGGCGGCATCTAGCGATTGAAGCAAGAAATATTGGGTACCCCTGGGAGTGGCGAATGCTTTGTTCAAACGTGAGCTTTTACTCTGGTGGCGCCGCTTAGCCTAGTGTCTGAAGCAAGAAATACTGGGTATCCCAGGAAGCCGTGATCGCGTAACATGCCAGTACAGCGGAAGCTACGGCCCTGGCGGGCCAATGGGAACGTGACTGCGTATCACCCGAGCTCGCCTCTACTCCGAAGAAGTATCAGGCTTTTCGCTGCGTCATGCTCCAATATGTGTGCGTTGAGCTCGTATACGTCGCGCATTTCTAAGCCGTCGGCAGGCAGTCAGTGTGGTGCTTATCGTTCACCCTTTGCCAAGTTACAACGCGACGGAGTATAACTGTGGGCTCTCACTAAGCTGGCGCCGCCTGGCTGTTGCCGGCTGGCTATACCGCGAGCGGAACCTGTTTTGTTTGATTCCCGTCTCTTCCGACTACAAAAAGAGCCTTTACTGTCAAGGATACGCACGAAACGTTCTGGGTCCATGACAAGGCATTTGTGATTAACCATTCATTCCGGTAGTTTGTTGTTCACAATGGTCGAGGCTTACGGTTTGACCTTGCTGACGAAAGAGCAAGAAGGCTGGGGATCTGTTTGTCCTGTCCTCTCAGGTTTTAAAATCTGTTGACCTAATAGGTAATGTGCCTTTCGCCTTGCAGCCTATAAGCCGTTCATCCCTAAGCTGACAGTGCGGTGGAAGCTACGTGCTCGTTGAAACAGTCTCAGGTCTATCTTTCGCCACGTAATCACGCTCTCGTTCATATCCACGAGCAGAGAAGAGGACGGGTCAGGTGATCAACGGAAGGTGGTTAATTATCTGCGGTAAGCTCGTAGCTCCCACCGCACTGTCAGCTTAGGGGTGAACGAAGGTATCGTCGTGATAACGCGACGCCGTGAATCTGTCTTGCCTGGAGTTAGTGAGACGTGGCCTTCCAGCGATGTCTTTACACGTAAGCTTTTCTTCTTCGCCTTTCCAGCTCGCCTTTGTGAGTCTGTCGAGTTTTTCGTACGAGGCTTCGCGCTCAGATGGCCGTCGTTCATTTGCTTTGATGTCTCTTTCACGGCATTTCACCACGCAAAATACTTTTTCTCATTTTCTTAAAATGGGCAGTGCAACGATTTTGGCGTTGAAAGAATGGGCACTTTGTATTTTTTATAATGTTTATCCAAGCGCAAGTGACCAAAAACGCGTCACCTTGCCCCGAAAAACTGCTATTTCGGTGCGTAATCGCAAAGAAGAAAACGAAATATTTGCCAATCTGCAGCCGCGTGTGGTGGTTATAACGGAACGGATGTGTGACGTATTCTGGGAAATACGCGGAAGTGAACGAAACCTGTCCCCCTCCGCTGCTACACTCGCCGTCACCCCCGTGGTGAACCGTCTTTTGTGTTAATCGCTTGCCGCGACCTTCGACTATGCTAATTCTTTAAAAATCAATAATCGCGGAGGAAGCGGCTGGGGTCTCTGAAGAGAGACCCCCTAGGGAAAACGACGTGATCCCCCAGAGTACGTCACTCGAAAGACAACGTGGAGACTTGAGAGGCACCTTAACCTTCAATTTGTTTCATTTTTTTTTTTTTTACATAAAAACTAGTGCTCGCAAGAAAATACGGTTTTCTGTTCTTCGTTTCATGGATGACACAGATTTCAGCAGTTAATTGACCAAAATCTGAAAACCGTTGCACCACCCCTTTAAAGCTCGCAAACGAACTTTTTCATTTGGGACAAAAGTAATTTCAAAAGTAATGAGTAATTGTTTTCGAAGTTACTACCTGGAAGTTATTCATTACATTATTAACATACCAGCCTAGAAAAGTAATGCATTGCATTGCTCATTACCACAAAAAAAGGATTAAATTACTGTAATTTCATTACAGTAATGTCATTACTGCCTTTTCTGTAGTCGACACAATAATCTTCTCATACATGGCACATACTGACAAATGTCTCTTTTCTTAGCTCACAAAGAAGTTTGAAATATACATATATCATCATTTACATACTCTTTCATTCACAAAATCCTCCACGTCTCATCAAATGAACGATCTTGAAAAACAAAATTCCTGTATAGTCCGCGCCTAGATAGTCCGCACAGCCTAAAATTTTACCTTTAAGCATGTATAGTCCATGGACTAAAGCCCTAAATATACCGTATATTTTCGATATAAAGGGACGACATAGAACATAACATTTTGAACTTATATTTGTTTAATCATTTACATAGTAGCAAAGTTCACCGATATGCCGTCCTTCACTCGTGTGCTATTTTATTTGATAAAACACTATTTCAACATTTCGAAGTGTTATCATTTTAATACGTTCTGGAACCGCAAAACCAAACTTTATAAACCCGCGCTGAATTAGATACATAGCCGTAACTACGTTTAGTAAAGGGTATTCAAATATTTTACAGCAACGCTACAATGCAGTGTATCGCGATAAACTTTTTGAAGAGCTCTTTTTGCTGAATCATAGTTATTTATATATATATATATATATATATATATATATATATAAGTACAGGTGGTCGTATTCCATAAACTATCGACGCTCAGGATCACCAAACAAAGGACGTAAAGCTTCAATGTTATACAGCTTACATACGCAAAAATGCAGCCCCGCTCTTCAAATGCAGGTGTTCGATTTTAATTTCGTTAAAACAAAATACGTGAAAGGTAAACTAATGCGGTATGTACAGGTGCGTTATACGGTCAAGGACACATGATGCAGACGGCTAATCCTCATGATAAGCCGAATAATTAACTAAAATATGTTACATATACTTTCTGGTTAGTGAAAACAACCCCATCGTTCCAATTAGAAACTTGCTGAGCGCCATCCAAAACCGTTCAATTAGTAAACTTTAGAATGACTTGCAGCACGGAGGAACCGCGGGTGTGCCTTAAATTTATCAATCGTGCAACAGGCGAAATGCTGTCTGTGAGAAAACGGGGGTAATCAATTTATTACCCGTAGTTTCGCACGCACGCGCTTCCCACCTGCTTCAAGTCTTTCTAAAGTATACTAAATAAGCCGTGTTTTGGATGATGCTTAGCTAGCTCGCAATTGGAACCATACGTCTATAAGTCACCCAAAGTCCGCTTGGGGCGAATCGGGAGGTCACAAACGATGACGTCAAAGACGAGCCTTGTCTCACCGCGCTTTCTCTCGGTCTGCTTCCGCACGGCGCCGTTAACGCGCCAACTCTTCCTAAACTGAACTGGTCTATGTGTACAATTTTCGAAATTGTGCGCCATCTAGTAGTTGTTTCGCAAATTATCCGAGTCCGCCATTGTTTGGGCACGTGATCCGAGCATGTATTGGACATGAAGGCCCCGTCAGCATTCGGCGAGGACTCGGAACGAATCGCACGCTTCGTGCTCAAGAAATGGCGACCACATCCAATGTTGCTTGATATGCTTTTAAACAGGGTTTACTGAACACCAAAAAGAATTTTCTGTGAATTGGTGTGTGTCTATACAAAATTTAGTTATTCGTGCATTGTTTACAGGAAAAATTCGCTACCTCCCCAATCTGTGCGGAACAATGAAATTGGTTTATAATTATTAATCAATCAGGTTCTGCTGAGACAAAAGCGTATCTAGCCTCAACAGACGGACGCAGAAGACCTCGCGAGTCTAGAGAACGTACGAATGATATCGCGTTTAGAAAGTTCTGTCTTCGGGTTGAAGGGTACGCGCCAATGATCGTCGCCTAGCTAAAAGAACACGTAGCCTTTCCTCGATCTTAGTTTATTAGTGAACGCGACAATCGGTGATACAAATTTAGCGGTTTTCCTGCTAAATTGAGCGGTTTTTTTATTTGTCTAGCCAAAGAAACTGACGTTTCGCAGTTGCCTTTTTTCTTTAGCGGTGTTCCAGTAGTATTAGCTCTTCTACTGGCGGTCTAAAATTTTCTCTAGGTTACATTTAGCAATCGTATTTAGCTTAATATCTTTGGTAAATTAAAGTCATAAAATGAAACCTCTTGCTTATTCTAAAAAAAATCCAGTAAATTAAATCGTTTGCGACGTCATTCATATATTACCGCGGCAAACATTAAGTGGTAGGCTTTCAACTGATCTGAGCCTCAATGTATAAATTCGTTTTCCAAGTCTGACAGATACTATGGGCCCAGTTAGTTATGCGCAGCGATTCTCACAAAAAAATGGAGGAGGACATTGAAATAGACTTTAAACCTGTCACTGGAAGTTCCAACCAACGTCAGACAAGCCAAATAACTCGAACGATTTTTCTAAAGCGTGTGAATTTGGTCATTGAATAAACTGCCACCCACAATTGCACAAAAGATAGCAACTATGCAGATGCATAGTGAAGACAATTCCCGATCTCCGGACCGGGGGAAGGGGAGGTAGCAGGGCCGCCGCTAAGGGCCCCCGACTCTGCGAATCACAGGCTCATATCGTCGGAATCGCGTTTTTTTTTTCTTTTTTTGTGCGCTTTGTCTGCATTTTAGCAGCGCCTTCAAGCTTTCTCCTCTACAATGCATTATCAGAAGTTCTTTGATATCAAACTTAAAAGTGCAAACAAAACGCAAAAAAGAAGCGACTCTGACGATATGAGTTTGTAATTCGCAGAGTCAGGTGCCCTTAGCGGCGGCCCTACTACCTTCCCCTCCCCCGGTCCGGAGACTGGGAATGGCCTTCACGTGACCGACTAGTTGAAACGGCTGCCGCCAGGAAAGCGCGGCTCCGCGAAAGTCGGGCGTTCGAGTGGCGGCGTTAAGTTTGGGGCGCACTGTACCTCGAACCTTTGGTTCGTACAAGTTTCCTTCCACGGAACCCTCGAACGAAATCTCTAATAGAAGGTTGGTTTACCAAAATTGGCGGATTAAGAAGATAATTAGTTCATAATTCGGTGATTCTAGTGCAATATTGGAGGGTATGAAAGACCCGTTTTTAAACCGGCTGAATACTGTTTCGTTTTGAATATCTGAAGAAAACGAAAAAGTGATGGTCACTTGCTTTAAGTAACGGCCAATCGCATTTCTTCTCAAACAACTGAATAATCTAATGGAATGTTTTTAAGCGAGGGTAGTTGTGTTTGTAATCAACTACAATTTTTTTTTGTTGCTAGTAACGTGTGCAAGACTGCTGATACTCCAGTTTGTTCCATACGAATACTCCGATATGCAAGTCTTAGTTTTTACCTTTTTGTTTTAAAAAAAGTGCCACGAAAGGTACTCTAATGCGGTACGTGCAGATGATGTTATACGGCCAGGGAAACAAAATATAAAGGGACAATTGTCAGGATTAGTCAGAGGATCAGCTATAATTCGTTAATTTTAGGTAGTGAAAGTAAACATTAGGTTCTAATAAGAAACATGTGGAGCGCTATCGAAACGCCGAAAGCCACTAATTAAGTAAATTTGTAAAAGGATTTGGGGCGCGTGGAAAGCGCGGGAGCTTTCTAGAGTTACCACTCGTGCAACGCGGGAAATGCTGGCAGCGCAAAAACTAGGGTAAAAGTAAAAAAAAAACCTTGCAGGCGCCCTTTAGAGCGCAGCTCTTAAGCGCCCGTTTCCGGCTTGAGCGGCCTCGGCGTAACCGCGCGTTGCATTATGGGACGTTTGCATGCATAATGACGTCAAATATGACGTCACGTAGGACGTCACGTGGGACGTCACGAGGGTCACGAGTGAGGTCACAAGGGTAAAGAGTGATGTCACGAGGGTCACGAGGGAGGAGGAGGGAATTTTTCCTGCTAAATTTAGCGGAAAAACCTCCCCGCTAGATTGAGCGGAAATATTTTCTCGCTAAATTTAGCGGAAGAAATTCCTCACTAAATTGAGCGGAAAAATTACCCGCTAGATTTAGCGGGAAAAAAATCCCCGCAAGATTTAGCGGAAAAATTTCCCCGCTATATTTAGTGAGGAAGCTTTTCCGCAAAATTTAGCGGCGCCTTTTTCTTGCAATATGTAGCGAAAAATTTACCCGCTAAATTTCGCGGAAAATTTCCCTACTAAATTTAACGGGGAACTTTTTCTACTGAATTTAGCGGGAAATGTAGCGAAAATCTCCCGCTAAATGGGAGAAGAGCAGGAGAGGAGGAGCGGAGGGGAGGAGGGGCATACCTTCCCCTCCGTACCCTCCCCACCTCCTCCTCAAGAGCTGTGCTCTTATTCGGCATTTCAAGGAGTCGTAAACGTCTTTCTTTTTTTTTTTTGTATCACCAGCTTCGCGCTTTACGAGTGGTGACTTTAGCGCCCCATTGGGCTCCAACGCGGCCCACATTGTTTTTATTTTAATAAAAAAAAACACTTATTTATTGACTTCCGAATGTGCTAAACCGGTTTCTGAATGGAATTATATCTTTATCTTCAATAATTAGAAAGTCGATTAACAAATCTAGTTATTTGAGCCCTTAACCATCTGTTGTTGTTGTTTTGTTTTTTTATCCTAAACCGTTTATTTTTATTGGACGTGCGGCACGGGCTGCACGTGTCTCCACAATTCGTCGCTGTCCTTAAAAACATGTAGAAGAAAAAAAAAAAAACACGTACAGCCATCTCTGCGCAGTGACACAAACTAAGCTCTGAACGAGCCTGGGTCGTACAAAAAAAAAAAAAACCAAAGGCCGATGTAGGGTGCGCGGACAAGCTGCAATCGTCCTAAATGGTTTGAGTACGGCTCCCTGACCGCGCAACGTACTTGGACTAACCGCGCTAGTCTACATTTCACGGCTTTATGAAAACGAATCGGAAGATCTAGAGACACTAAATAAGCTGGGCTTAGCCTATCGGCACTCCGTTCCCCGACATTGTTGTGGGCGCCGCCATTTTGGCTCGTATGCAGAGCAGACGGAACTGCCGATCGTCATGATTCAAGAGTGCGACTTCCTCAGCATTAGACTTGGTGTTAAAAAGGTCACGTAATATTGCTTTGCTCTGTAACGAACTGTTTAAACATTCGTAGAGGGCGGAAAAGGGTTTCCTGCGATTTCAGATAAAGCTTCAGATAACTGGCAACCATGATTTTAAGACACAATATGGCCAAGTGTCGTTACTCTGAAGCGTAGCTTATTTAGTTGCACCAGGAAAATCCTTAAAAAGAAACACCTGGTATATTGTTCTGGCAAGCGATATCGCATATAATACACGCAACGAAGTCTAAACATATTTTTCCATAAACGTCATTTGATTTTGTTTTTCCTCTGGACGATACAGTGCTTTTCTACTTCAAAACTCACTGCCGTCACCTTCCACATTTCTAACAACACATACTTTCTAAACTGCACTAAAAAAAAGAAACTTGTTTGGAACACACATTGATGCTTCTGCCAAATAGTTATAAATATTTTTTTCTTTCATATTCTAAAATCAGGTTTAGATGTTGAACCGAAACGACTTCTCAACTCAACCACGTCCGCCATTTTCAACAGCCGGGGCTGAAATCTCCACCGTAGTATTCTTAGCTGTCGCCGCAAAGCACGCTGCCGCAAAGTCACTTGGGTGTTTTCGTGTACCAAAAGCTTTCCGTTCTTCAAGAAATAGCGTCGTCGAAACTGCACATGCGCCGAGCCCAAACTGCGTCTTAAATTTGCGCATAAAGACGACTCTAATTCTTTTCGTACGCAAAACTTTGGGTACGCTATTTCGAGCTCCTCTATAATGTATCAGCGACTTCCGTGGTGCTCACTTTTTCGTCCCTCATTAAGGCAGTTTACGCCGCGAAGTCGAAGGATTTACCGTCTTCCACGTGCGGTCGACGAGCTCCGCTTTGAAGCGGGTCGATAAACGTTGCGTATAGAACACCACGTTCATGTTCGTTCAGTTAGAGTTTAGTTTTCATCCGGTTTCTACAGCGTACAATGAACTGCAATCCTCGCAGGCCAGATATCCTCCGGCGCCGCCCTTTTCGATGTCTTCATAAGGGGTCGATGAGCTTGGAAGCTGTACTCGGTATTCCTCCAGATGCGGTTTATCTGCAGCTCGATTTTAGAGGTCTTTAGCGGGAAACACAAGCGAGCAAAGACAGCGTAATGTCGCACGGGAAGGGGAACGCCTTTTGTAGCGTTAGCTACACTGGACGAGGTTGAGCAGTTTCGCGTGGCCCTCATAATGAGCCGTGCTCATTATGCGAGCCGTGCTCATTATGCGAGCCGTGCTCATTATGCGAGCCGTGCTCATTATGCGAGCCGTGCTCATTATGCGGAGCGCGCGGCGGCGGCGGCGGAGCTTCGCATAATGAGCACGGCGCGCGGCGCCGCGCGCTCTGCATAATGAGGACGCAAAATGAGCACGGCTCGCATATTGAGCACGGCTCACTCATTATGAGAGCCACGCGAAGCCGCCGCCGCGCGCTCCGCCGCCGCCGCGCCCGCCTCGCCGGTCTGCGCATTCCAGAGGAGTGACGTCATAGCCACGGCAGACGCACTGGCGCCGCTGCGTGCCCAGCTGTGTGCCTCCGTTGCGCAGTAGCCAAGTCTGACGCTGCACCGGAGCCGCTTGATAGCGCCTCTCATTTTGTGCGCATAAGCTCACGCTACGTATATGCTGGCATAGCCGAGCTAAGCCACCGCAATTTTTTGCACGTTGTCAGGCTGCAGTCTCGTGAAAATAGGGATCACGTGATCACCTACGTGCCTGCACCCCCCCCCCCCCCCTTCATCTTCCCTCCGGCCGTAGGTTCCCGTTTTTATTTCGATCGTGTTCGTCCTCCTTTCCAGCGTTTCTCTATCTGCCTTTGAGCCATGCACCGCCGCAGTGGTAGCGGTTTCGTGGTTTCGTTTAGTTTAGTTTATGATGTTGTTATCAGTGTTGAGTTGACGTGTTGACAAAGTCATGCGTTGATTGCCTAAGAAATTTCGATCATACACTCTTAAAAAAAAGGGTACTGTAGTACCCTCCTTAAGGGGGTAACCGACTTGCACGCAGGGCAACCCCTTTTGGAGGTATTGTTATCCCCTGCAACGAGGGTGCAAACTTACCCCCTTGGTTAGGGTGCAACATTGCCTCCTTTTGGAGGTAACCTTAGTTCCTTTTGGTGTTAAAAGTGCATCCTTTCAGGGTCAGCCTTTACCTCCTTTAGGGGGGAATTTCAACCCTTTTGAGAGATAAGACGACGTAATTGAGGACGCTGCTTTTACCTCTTTTTGGAGGGAACTATGATCCACTTTGGGGTCAAATGCACACGATGAGGAAAACAGCTCACAAAACTCGGACTACGAAGTACAAACACGACAGAAAAGTGTTTGTCTTCGTAGTGCGCGCTTTCCTAGCTGTTTTCCCCATCATGTATAAAAGCAACCAACTGGCCCAGTTCACCACCTTATTACAGGTTAAATGTACACTTGATGGAATCACTTTTACCCCCTAAAGAAAGGTACTATGGCCCTTTGTGGGTGTGATTGTACGTTATTCAAGGGTGGGCCTTATAACAGATGAAGACGGCCTAGTTCTGAAAGTAAATGACAATGTTTTATTGTGGCTGTCACAAACAAAATGGCATACAAATCAATGGCATGACTAGACATCTTATAAAATATCTAAGATGAAACCACTAAGCGCAATAAAGGCATCTGGAACAACACTTTCGGGGCTCGAGTCGTAGCTAAAGATGAACTAGAGGCAGAATGCAACCAGTACTGCCTCAGCCGGCGACGCGGCTTCGAGGTCTCCCAGCCACTGCCACATAGCTGGGTGCCTCAGGATTAATTAGGCTTGAGCTGACAGCCACCGGGCAGATTGCACTCCCTGCCTGGAACCAAAAAAATGTGGAAATCATGTGATATGAAGTTGAAACATATCATCCCCAATTTAAAGAAACTGTGAAGAAATATTAGATTTTTCCAAGACGCATTTGGAGCATTTGATGGGCCACCGATTCCAGCATTATAAAGCATCAACCATACTTACCAGACGTGACCAGTTTAACTGTTGACTAACCACCACTGACTAAAGTTATCACATGGCGGGTGGTAATCGGAGATTAGTAAGCACTTTGTATTCACCGGCCATGTTTAAATTTGTCACCCCGATTTACTTAGGTGACTAACAAATCTTAGTCAAAAGGGTACAACTACCGTATTTTCCGGACTATAGTCCGCACCCAGTGTATAGCCCGCAGGGGCAACTTCAAGGTCAAAAATAAAAGATTTTGCTTAGATAGTCCGCACCCGGTGCATAGTCCGCACTCGGTGCATAGTCCGCACCTGGTGCTTAGTCGACACGAAAATCTTCTCATACGCGGCACACCTTGACATATGACTGCTTTCGTAGCTCACAAAGAAGCTTGTATTATACATAAATCATAACTTACATACTCTTTTATTCACAAAATCCGTCTCGTCTCGTCATAATCAACGATATTGAAAAACAAAATTCCTGTATAGTCCGCACGCGTAGATAGTCCGCACAGCCTGAATTTTCAACTTTTAAACATGTATAGTCCGCGGACTATAGTCCGGAAAATACGGTACTGTAGCAGGTTAGTATATACAAGTGCTGATTGTTGGGCGAGTTGGTATTGTACGTAAAAAAAAAACATGATTGAGCTTTAAGGCAAGGACAGAGGAAGAACATACACCACAGAGCGCTACACCACATTAGCTACTCAGCACCACAGCAGACCCCTATGACCACCAACCCTAACTGTCGAACTTCGGAAAATATGCAAATATTTTTGCCGAAGTGCTCTGCCAGATTAAAATTGAATTTATGTTTTATTTATACATAAGAAGAACAGCACACAAGGACGAAAACACAGAAAAAGAACACACCGAAAAAGACACACTCAAGCGCCTTGTGTGTCTTACTCTAATTTATTTACTCGAAGTATACCCTCAATTTTCTCTGGAAAACGAACGAACACCACACACACAAAGAAAACATAAAAATAAAGAACCTCATTTCAAGTGCCCAGATGCGAACAAGAACATCAAAATAATATAGCTGACTACGCTTACCTGCAGTTGCGTCCAAGGTAGCAGGCATCCAGTACCCTCGTCGAAATCACCCTACAACGTTGTCGGAGTAGGAAAGAAATATATTCAATAAACTTCAAATAATGCGAACTTGAGCCATCTGACTTGCCTACTGAATGATCAGCTTTTAAAAATGCCTGATCACACGCAAAACAAATGCCAAGACAACAATATAATTGCTAGTCTCTCTGCCGGCAATAACTTTATGACCTTATTCAGTAATATACTACCATTAATGTTTGCGAAGCGCACGAATAATTTCTAACTGCCGAATGTCGAACTTCGGCAAATATGTAAATTTTTTTACCGAAGTAATTTGCCAGACTAAAATTTAAAATTGAATGTATGTTTTATTTAGACATGAGAAGAACAGCACACAAAGACGAAAACACAAAAAAAGAACACCGAAAATGACACACTCAAGCGCGTTGTGTGTCTTACTCCAATTTATTTCCTCGAAGTATACCCTCAATTTTCTCTCGGAAATGAACAAACAGCACACACAAAAATAAACATAAAGATCAAGAGCCCGATTTCAAGTGCACAAATGGGAACAAGAAAATCAAAATAAAATATCGCACTACGCTTACCTGCAGTAAACAGTATTAAGAACTGTCACGAGATGCGTCCAAGGTAGCAGGCATCCAGTACCCTCGACGAAATCACCCTGCAACGTTGCCGCAGGACGAAAGAAATATATTCAATCAAATTCAAATAATGCAAACTTGAGCCATACCTAACTCGCCTTCTGAAAGATTAGATTTTTAAAAAAGCCTGATCACACGCAAAAAAAAAGTCAAGACAACATTGTAATTGCTAGTTTCTCTGCCGGCAACAACTGAATGACCTTATTCCGTAATATACTACTTTTAATGTTTGCGAAGCGCACGAATAATTTCTAACTGCCGAATGTCGAACTTCGGCAAATGTGTAAATTTTTTTACCGAAGTAATTTGCCAGACTAAAATTTAAAATTGAATGTATGTTTTATTTAGACATGAGAAGAACAGCACACAAAGACGAAAACACAAAAAAAGAACACCGAAAATGACACACTCAAGCGCGTTGTGTGTCTTACTCCAATTTATTTACTCGAAGTATACCCTCAATTTTCTCTCGGAAATGAACAAACAGCACACACAAAAATAAACATAAAGATCAAGAGCCCGATTTCAAGTGCACAAATGGGTACAAGAAAATCAAAATAAAATATTGCACTACGCTTACCTGCAGTAAACAGTATTAAGAACTGTCACGAGTTGCGTCCAAGGTAGCAGGCATCCAGTACTCTCGACGAAATCACCCTGCAACGTTGCCGCAGGACGAAAGAAATATATTCGATCAAATTCAAATAATGCAAACTTGAGCCATACCTAACTCGCCTACTGAAAGATTAGATTCTTAAAAAAGCATAATCACACGCAAAAAAAAAGTCAAGACAACATTATAATTGCTAGTTTCTCTGCCGGCAACAACTGAATGACCTTATTCCGTAATATACTAGTTTTAATGTTGTCGAAGCGCACGAATAATTTCTAACTGCCGAATGTCGAACTTCGGCAAATGTGTAAATTTTTTTACCGAAGTAATTTGCCAGACTAAAATATAAAATTGAATGTATGTTTTATTTAGACATGAGAAGAACAGCACACAAATACGAAAACACAAAATAGAACACCGAAAATGACACACTCAAGCGCGTTGTGTGTCTTACTCCAATTTATTTGCTCGAAGTATGCCCTCAATTTTCTCTCGGAAATGAACAAACAGCACACACAAAAATAAACATAAAGATCAAGAGCCCCATTTCAAGTGCACAAATGGGAACAAGAAAATCAAAATAAAATATCGCACTACGCTTACCTGCAGTAAACAGTATTAAGAACTGTCACGAGATGCGTCCAAGGTAGCAGGCATCCAGTACCCTCGACGAAATCACCCTGCAACGTTGCCGCAGGACGAAAGAAATATATTCAATCAAATTCAAATAATGCAAACTTGAGCCATACCTAACTCGCCTTCTGAAAGATTAGATTTTTAAAAAAGCCTAATCACACGCAAAAAAAAAGTCAAGACAACATTATAATTGCTAGTTTCTCTGCCGGCAACAACTGAATGACCTTATTCCGTAATATACTACTTTTAATGTTTGCGAAGCGCACGAATAATTTCTAACTGCCGAATGTCGAACTTCGGCAAATGTGTAAATTTTTTTACCGAAGTAATTTGCCAGACTAAAATTTAAAATTGAATGTATGTTTTATTTAGACATGAGAAGAACAGCACACAAAGACGAAAACACAAAAAAGAACACCGAAAATGACACACTCAAGCGCGTTGTGTGTCTTACTCTAATTTATTTACTCGAAGTATACCCTCAATTTTCTCTCGGAAATGAACAAACAGCATACACACAAAATAAGCATAAAGATCAAGAGCCCCATTTCAAGTGCACAAATGGGAACAAGAAAATCAAAATAAAATATCGGACTACGCTTACCTGCAGTAAACAGTGTTAAGAACTGTCACGAGATGCGTCCAAGGTAGCAGGCATCCAGTACCTTCGACGAAATCACCCTACAACATTGCCGCAGGACGAAAGAAATATATTCAATCAACTTCAAATAATGCAACCTTCAGTGATATCTAACTCGCCTACTGAATGATCAGAGTTTTAGAAATGCCTGATCACACGCAAAGAAAATGCCAAGACAATATAATTGCTAGTCTCGCTGCCGGTAACTTCATGACCTTATTCCGTAATATACTACTATTAATGTTTGTGAAGCGCACAAATAATTAGCTCAGACATTTATATTCGGTATTTCAAGGTAATGCGACATTTACCAAACTATTTATTAAACCTCGTTAAATAAAAAAAAAAAACATTGATATTAAAAATGAGGGTTTGACACTGACTTTTACGAATATCAACGACGTTAAGAATTAATCGCGCCGGTTGGCCGGTGCCGCCAATGAATGCCTGATCGACTACTGATCTGCGAAAAAAAAAGACAACAACCACCTTATGAGATTTTCAAATATTTCATCAGATCCTCAATTTAACGTCCGACGCGACACACCAACGGCCCCAAAATGAGAAAACCTCCTACCCCCTCACGCCTTAAGCGTAGGCGACCCCCGATTCAAAAGGCGTCTTGTCGCCCGGCCGCCCGGCTCGCCGAACCGCCGCTCTCCCCCTTCCTCCACCCGCACACACATACACCGGGAAAAGCTGCTGGCTGCGCCACTGGTTAGCGTATGTCAACCTTCTCAATATGCGCTAGTGCAACCGACAGTCATTCCTGTTCTTGCTCTTTATGAACTTCGATGGTCTAAACCATGTCCGCCAACCCTTTGTCTAAGGAAGACGGGGGTCGCCTTCCCGGGCGGTCATAACCGATGCCAATGCCGCCCGCGCAGAACATTTCCTTACCTGCATACGGTGCACACGACTTGGATCTTCGACTGAAGTCAATGCAGCGCTCTCGGTGACCTCGTAAGAAGAGACTGGGCTGAACAGAACAATAAAGAACGCTCCTGCGCTGGGACGCCTCCGTCGAACGTTCGAGAAGAAAGACCGTCGAGACCGTTATGACCAGGAGCGTCGGGCAGGCGCTGTCCCACGCATGCGCGAAGAATCACGTGTCATACGAGGAGACCAATTAGCGAACTCGTTTGCGCCTTCCCACAGCCAATCGCAGTACCCAGGCTCTGGCAGTGCAAAACAGGTGCACCCTCTGGGAGGTAATACTTACCCCGTTGGCGCTCCTTCGCGGTGAAATTCACAGTGTAGCACCGAATTCTTCGTGTCTGCTGCGCCTGAGGAGGTAACAAGCGGAGCGCTTCCCCGCTGGCCGGGAGGAGGGTGGTAAAGGCTGTCTGTTACCTCCTTTTAGTCCCCTTCTTTCTAAGAGTGTAATAGACCCTTCCCGAAAGTCAGTCTACCCACCCTGTGCAGAGCCAAAACCGACGCTTTAATGGCGGCACTACACAGTTTCTCCACACCAGAAAATGCGAACGTCTTCGAAAGCATAGAGCAGAAAGGGGAAAAGGTGTTGGTCCCCTTACGTCACCTTCGACTCACGAAATCGAGGGTGCTTGATTTAGCCGAGCATGATCTCCTATCACCGCCATTAGAGCGGCAATATTGGAGCTCATGGGACTGCAGGCCACAAGGTGACTCTGACTTTTGAAAAGGGTCTAATGGCAGTGGAAATGTCTTATTCAGAGCGTGTGTATGTGGGACTGGCTCGGCAGTTGATCCTTTCGTACGTGACACGCCCGGCGACGAAGTTCTAAGCTCGCGCGTCATTTCGGCAAGCGTGTTAATTAAGATTTTGAATTTCTACAACAGAGACGAGCTGGATATCCTTTTGTCTTGTCTGCACGTGACAAATGTAAATGCTTACACTATGTAACACTGAAGGCAGGTTCAGACACTTGCGTTTGAGTGCGTTTGACTGCGTTGCGTCGAGAACCGAAAGCGAGTCACCGGCACATCTGTCCTTCGTACGAAGCGTGGAATCCAATTCAAGGAATCATCTTGGCACGCGATATAAGCAGCAGGGATGTCCTGGTTTTCCGCAACCGCAACGCAGTCAAACGCAGTCAAACGCAACTGTCTGAACCAGGCTTTAGAGTTTGGCACGCTTTTTCTGCCTCCACTCCCGTGCGAGCGCGTCTTCGTATGGCTGCAGAACCTCACTTTGCATTTGGCTCCCGCCAAGCTTCAAACAGGATTTCGTGAGTGCGTCTTTAGTTCATATTTCATTTTAAACTACGAAATGCTCGTAATGTTAAATAAAAGGTTGTGAGTACAGCCATTGCCTGCTTGATGTTTCTTGACCTGTGCGAAAGAACAAAGGACACGCATTTTCTAATCAACTGCAAATTGTATGACACGACATTCAGCTCCTTGGTCTATTTAAAACACTAGAAATGAAGCAAAAAAGCAACGGTGCCGTATTCTGTAATGTTGAGCACAACCAGCAAATGTTACGTGCTGTCTGATAGATGATGTTGTACTTTGAGAAGTTGTTTTGCATTTCGCATCGCTCAAAAGTTCATAAAGACTGCAGTCAACTGCACATTTGTTTTCGAAAAATGCGTGGAGAACAGCTACGCCACCTGCAAGCATGATATTTGTTTGACCGCCTCTTTCTATCCCTTTAACTGCTTTGCCAGCAACTGAACGTTAGCGCGTACATCACAGATTCATGTCAGCAAGCTGTCCGAATTCCTGGTTGTAGCGAAAAAGCAAACACGCAAACAAACAAAACGCAAAGAGAAATGCCACGGACCGAGAGAGGAGAAAGCGGTAAAAATAGAAACAGGAAGATGGCGGAGGGGAGAGGTCATGTGGGTGCTCACGTGATCCCTGTTGTCACGTGACGGCGCCCTGACGACATGCAAAAAAGGTATCCCGCGGCCGAGAGGCGTCGCGATTAGTCGCGATAGCAACCGGCCCTGATGATGTGACGTTGCGGCGCAGTGTTTGTCCACTGCTCACAGCATCAGCAGCGGTTGCTATAGTTACGCCGCTCGGCGGCGCGACGCGGACTGACGCGGCTTTTTGCTCACATGCGTCTCACGCTCTAGAACGCGGCTCGTCGGTTCTAACAAGCCCCTAACTAAAATAATGCGCAATGGTACTTCCATATTTCTCAACTTGCTTCTCTTTTATCTCATCTGATTTTCTACCCATGAAGAAAACGATTGAGGTAGTCATACTTTGCCAAGACTCTCGCAGATGTATGCGCTCATTAGCTCTATGGCAGGCACTTGACCAGACTTATACATGTAACTCAAAAAGTACGTATTTACAACTACTCCCGGCTAAATTGTAATTAATTACAGCTACCCTTTCATAAAAGTAAGCGACCGTTACTGCAAAAGCCAAAACATAATCAGTTTTTCTTTATGTCGTTACTTCCAACTTTACTGTCCTCAAGTAAGAAACAAAGGGAAGAGGGTTACTCAAGTTATTGTTGCCACCAGTTCCAATTATTGACCTTGAGTATTTTGAGCAACAGCTGCCTCTCAAAAATCTCGTCAAACACATTGCCTCACTTGTTCCTGAAGATATCGACTGTTACGCTAAACACCTTTTCAACAGAGGCATTTGATAGGAGTATCATATTGTTCATCGAGAACGTTTGATACACTGCATTGTGCTTCACCAGAGAAGCGATCCTGAGGATAGAGAAATTAAAGCTTCGTCGTTGCAGCGATGTCTCATATTGTCGGAATCGCGAGGCTAAAGAAGCCGTTATACAACTGGCCAAACCAGGAATTAGAAATGTTCTATGTACATTTAACTATACCGGCAAATATTGCCGGTATATATTGCCGGTGCCGGTATTGCCGGTAGCAAACAAGATTGGTAACATGTGACAATTAAATAATAAATAGAGTTTTAATCTCTGTGCTTCTTCTTTTGGCTGTGAATAGGTCGAGCCTTGGTTGAGACGCTGGTAAATAAGAAAACAAACTTTTTAATGTAAATTTAAGGAATACATTATTAAAACCACAAGGACACTCCTATAAAAAATGTTTTGAACCTCTGTTAAGTTTGTCTTACAGAAATGTGGCTCTGTCACAGGATATCTAGCGTTGAATACTTCCCATAAAACTATATCGTTCACCTCAGGAGATCGCGATTATGTGAGCACCAGACAAAACTTTATATTGGGGGGGGGAGGGGGTTGGTGTTGATAACGTTGACTGTGCTGTTCAATCTCTTTGAAGAGCTGATCTTGAAACTTCTGTTGAGTGCGTTTTGATAGAAATTCCTACGAACGATAGGTTCCACTACTTAATTGGGAACTGTTATTTCCCTCTCCTTTTTGATGATGACGTGTGTAGTAACCATTTTAAAATCCTCTGTAATATTGTTGATTTTTCAAAACACAGAGCACAATTATATGGTGATATTAATCTGCCTGGTTTTCATTGGTCGACTGGAACTGTGTCACATATAAAGAGTGTTACTTTTAGGAAAGCGGCATGGTTACATTTTTTTTTTCAAATTGCTATGTGTTTGCTCTGTGTAACTTCTGCCAAAATACAGCTGACAATGCCCTTGATTCATGCATGTTAAAGGCTCCCATAGAGTCTACTCTTCCGGCTGTGATACCGTTGGTGCGTGTTGACGTATATCATCCTCCCTTTGTAGTTCAGTTTCGGCTGTCATGTAGGCCCCCTGCTAGCCATCAGAGGCCAGATTCACGAAAAGCTTCTTAGTTTACGACAACTTATCAAAGAACTTCGTAAGTTAAGAAGGTCGAAAGAAAACTAGAACTTCCGGTGCTGTTGCTTGGCGACGGCGTCTTCGGCAACTCGAACTACCAATTGGAGAGCTCGGCATGGTTCGGAACAGTGCGATGATGCCAGATATTGAAAACCTGTCAGCCAGTAAATATTTTTTTGGCCCGCTTCATTTTTGAGTTGTGCAGCCCTGCTTTAAGGGTACCTGGGTGGCACGCTGTGCTGTGAGTGACTCGGACGTCCTCAGTGGCTACGGTGAAATTTGTTTCCGTGCAAGGTGACATTCGAACATCGAAGAAGATATAGACCCCTTTCAAAAGTCACGTGCCGGTTATTAGAGGCTCGGAAACACTTCACAATGGCGGAGCGACTGCATCGAGGAACGTGCAAGTCATTCCATAAGATAGCGAACGTGGGAGTGCGGCCAACGCTAGGAGCCGACGAGCCAATTAAACAGCGTCGAAAGTGCGATGTCACTGCGCTCATAACCTTTCTCTGTGGGCAACGGTACTAGAACCACTCAGTTGGGAAACTGCCATAGAGCCTGCTTGAAAAAAGTGGCTCCGATCCGTGCTCGAGAACCGAGCTAATGGCGATCGCAGCGCCGCCATTTCTCCTGCAGCGTCCACTCCGGGAACTGCACGGCTGCACGTATTGGTTCAGGTCGAGTCGAGCAAGGCCGGTGGCGCCATCTCGCAGGGCCATCTCGCAGTAGCTAAGTAAAGAAACTTTCATGTTTGAACTCGTCGCTAAAGGGTGGCGCTGTTATCGTATTTAGCTCGGTCTCGGTGGACGCCAGCGGCTCAAGTTTCAAGGTTGACTTTCCCAACTGAGTGTTTTAGTAACGTTGTCTGTGGGTGTGTTTCAACTTCTAATCCAACCAAACACATAAAGTGTGCCGTAAACTTCCGGTTTTAGTCGGCCGTTGTGCAGTGATTCCACAGCTGCCAACACTGGACAGTATTCCGAAAAAGGTCTATTATCGAGTGCTCGGCCAAGTTGGACTTGGTACCATGCAAAACGTCAACTCGTCGTTAGATTTTTAGGTAGCTTATGGTTAGTCTGCTTGAGCATTGGATATGCTATGCGCTGTAGACGAGAAATTAAGCCAGTGCAGTACGCGGTTCTTTAATGTACATCATGCAGTAGCGACACTCGACCGCGCGCCGGTACAATGCTAATCCAGATCGAAACAGGCAGGAGTGGGAATTGAACCCAGGATTCCCGGGTTCTGGACTTTCCTGGGTAGAATAGGGTTCTTGGGTTCTGGACATTTCCGAGTTCTGGAGGACCAGCTTTAGCTCCAAGTGTTCCAAGCTGCAGTGCGGCATGAGTATACAAGTTATCATGCTTTTTATATAGAACGATTGACGTTTTTTTGTCATTTCACTCAGGATTTTGTTTTTATTGTGGTATTTTAATGTTTATGGGATTTTCCACCTTGTTCAGGAATATTGTATTTAGGTAACCAAGAGTGCGACTGTTTATCACCCCTACGACTGTGATACCTACCTGACATATTTCTAACAAAACCGGCAGGCACTTGGCGAGTGTGGTCGTGCTGCTGTGCTGCCTGGCGACGCAATCGAGCGGCATCGTCGAGACGAACTACCACTCAACCATGTCCACGCTCTCCGATCTCATCAGCATGGAAAAACTAGTGAAAACCGACCTCCTCCGCTACGTGGAACGCCTGAAAGTTGTTCAAGACAGCATACTCAAGTAGGTTTCACCCCTGCTCTGCTTCATTTGGGTCGCACAATGTAGCCGCAGTCACACTCCTTGTATGCTTTATACAAAACACATCGAGTTCGATGTAAACTGGGTGACACAATTATTTGAGGACACACCTGAAGCTTGTTCTATGCATGTTTGCTTCATACATGTGTGTGCTTCGAACTTGTATGCAGGCAGTTATTGTACGATCAATGTGACGAGGCCTCATGCAAGGTGTCTAGAGACTGTGTTTTCAATTATGTATTCGTAGAGTGACCGTGGCTTATGCAGGCGTGAGGACTGATTTATATACGCTCGACACATGATGAAAAAAATATAATGTTCTATAAATCAATGACATGTTCGTGAACTGGGATAAAAGGGAACAGGGATATATTTTACCCTACTCTAGTATGAGTGATGAAGAAAACAATTGCGATATATATATATATATATATATATATATATATATATATATATATATATATATATATATATTTGCTTAATGCCTACGATCTCACTACGTATGGAACATTTTGCTGAATACTTTGTTTGGTTTCCACCTATTACATGAAATTACGTCATTGTTTATTGTTTATATCTTCATATCTGCGAGCCATGCCGTGATTTTGTTGTTTTATTTCTTCGCATTACATTCGATTATTCCTTTTTTAATGTGTAGTCACGCTGTGACTTTGGTGATCGTTGCTGTATTTTTTTTCTCTCGAGTCTCCTTTTTAGTTTATTCCTATGGATAATCTTACGGCGTTCATGATTGATTTGTAATTATTTACTAGCTCATAATGTAGGTTCTTATTATAATAATCTTTTTTTATATATAAAATGAAATGAACTTCATTTTTGAAACGAGTTGGCACCTTTAAAAGTAAGACAGATTTCTCGCGTTGACACCGTATTTTGAAAACTACAGCTCCTTCTTTACGTTAAAAGTTGGGTCCCACGATGCCTTTTATGACAACGCAACGTAGTAATATCTGTGGATGCTAACATAAATAAACAACACAATCTTCGAGTGTGACTTTTGCATATAACCGGCGTTCAACTTCCAAATGTACAGTCCTCCGATTCTCTCCTCCACAGTTTCGTTCATGATAAGCAGCCCTACGACGACTTGACGTCACCTTCCGCTGTCTTTGAATACCTCAAGCATCCGGTGCACGCCTTCCATTTGATCAAGAGGATGACCGCTGGCCTGGGAGTCATAGAAGCACTGATAAACAAAACGCGAAAGTTTGGTAGGTCACATATTTTCTTAGCAGTCTTATACAAGGCCGGCGCAGACGTAGCCTTGGCTATTGTAACGCGCTCCGGGCTCCCGAGCGAGCGAAGAAGCGAGAAAAGAGCGAGCGATGAGCGAAAAAAAAAAGAGAAAAGTAGGATGACGCCACGGCGACGTCAAATATGTTGATCGCCCACTCCGGCAACTAGGACGGGTAGAGCCGTTAACATCCATGTTCCCTCGGGGCGCTCTTTCTGCGCTCAAGCGGAAGGTTCTTGTTTCCGCCGCCTCAAAACATGGCGTTACAATCGCCGCCTCTACTGCTGCCGGGCCGCCCCTACTTGCCCCTAGATGGCGCAAGTTCTCCTGTCGCGTCCTTGCGGCCGGTTCGCCGTCGCTCGTCTCCCCCCTCCTCCCCCCCCCCCCCCCCCTTTCCCCGTTTGCTTGCCTGATTTCGTTTCTCCTCGATTTCATTCTCGTCTTCTGGGGCTCTTATTTGATATCTTTTTTTCATAAACCACTGTAGCGCAACTTCAGAGTAGCTGCTCCCCAAGTGGGTAGGAGGCAAGGAGCACACATTTACTTTTCATACATTCTTTAATATTTACACAGATCTCATACATAAAATGGAAGATATATACAGATAATAAAATTTACGCAACAATAGAACAGATGGCAAGAGAAGCGCGTAATGGCACAGTGAAAGAAATATACATTTATAAAAGATATCGCACCACCACAGTTTTGATCAGCAGAAACTGCAATGTTTTGTAGACAAAAATATGATTGTTTGTTACTCAGCTGATAGACGACTTGTTTTACGGTTTTTGTGCTCTCCTATCAGCTGCAGACCTTTTCAAATGAGGTTTTTGTAGATTTCTTCGTTTAAAAGGCGTAAATTCACCAGGGTTCATAGCAGAATGTCTGGAGGAACTTCTAGCCGATTGCTGGACAGAGAAGCTTCCGACTGTTCTGTCATGCAAGCACTAAGATTCTTCATCACATCATCCTTGTATACCAGATTGAGAATGCATGCCAGAAAGCACTCAAGTTTGACCACAAAAGTAAGGTCCTTAAGGGTCTTTGGGCAAAAAGAGAGCACCAAAAATGCCTGTGTCGTCCTGTGCGCTTAGCACGTGGTACGGTTCGATCTGCCTGCGAATTTCAGGTGCAACGTGGCTCATACGTAAGAAAAAACGAAAACAAACGTGTGTTAAGTGCTGTGTTTACGGGGTTTCTGCCGCACGAGACTGAAAATCGCAACCAGGATCGCTCAACAAGAAATGGGCTTGAAACGAAAGCGACGAAAAACGAAACTTTACCTCCCGCTTCGGAACTCCTTTGGGAATAGAAAGAAGGACAAGACTTTCGACTTGCTGGAGTTCCCGCACCATTTCGCAGCGCAGTAGCGCCATGGTATCCTCTTCCGAGAGCACCAGAACTTTCGAAGTCAAATTAGCGCGGACCGAGCGAACACCACATTTTCCGCAGAACACTCGGAGCTGACGATCACGCTCATCGGATGTCGGCGACCGTTGCACCAATGGCACCGCTTGAGCCGTTGCCATGGCCACCGGCCCGGCGGCAATGTCAATCGTAACGCCATATTTTGAGGCGGTGGAAACAAGAACCCTACGCTTGAGCGCAGAAAGAGCGTCCCAAAGTAACACGGATGTTAACTGCTGTACCCATCCTAATGGCCAGAGTGGCTGATCAACATATTTGACGTCATCGTGACGTTATCATGACTCTTTGCAGCCTCTACCAAGGTTTCCTTGAACGCCGCTAGCTGCGTTAGCCTGCTTATACTACCGCGCGAATCAACGGAATCGTGAACTGCCTGCAGGGAATCGCATAAGAGGTGCCTGATAATAGTGGATCTTGAGTGTCATATTATTATTGAACAAACTTGAGTTAAAAAGTATAAAAATCATGAGCCATTCCACTCTCTAAAGGTGAATGACCAGCGAAGCTGTTTAGCACAGGACACAGACCCGCCCCGAAGAGCTAGAGGAAACTAGACACGCGCGACGGGACCGCCGCCCCGGGAGAGCGGAAGGAAAGGAAACTAGACACGCAAACGCATAGAACGACCACTAAGAGAGGGCGGTACGAGCGTAGACATGACCAAAGCGCGTCGCACAGCGGCAAATCTTTGAGAAACCTTTGTTATCTACCTGAGAGTCTTCTGATCTTGAAAATGGTGCCTATCGATAACTAATCTACTGAAAATGCATATCCAAGTTATGAGACGTATAAACTTTTGCATAGAATGAAGCGATATTGCATCAAATTTGGGACCTTAGTTTTTGGTGACGCACACGAAAAATTCACGGAACCCTAGCCATTAACAGCACTGTAAACTCGAGAACTTGAAACCCTTACTTACGGCGTCAGTCTGCTGGCGAAAGGCGCCTGATTGGTGTGACAGCTGAGAAATAATGGAAACACATGAACAGATAACATATATGTTTTGCTGTAGGGACAGAACGAGCGGGTTGGTAGGGATAATTAAACTCGTTTTCTTCCTCAAGTTTAATTATGTTTTGCTTTGTTTTTCTCGTTTCTTTTCGTTTTTTATGTTTTATTGGTAAGAATAAGAGAATCATGCACTGACAATTGGCAAAGAAAAAAGGCGCAACACTTCTGGCTCACAAAAGACGTCTGTTATTGCCAACGTTGGGGGAAGCGCCAATTGTGGCCGCCTGCTCGGCCTGCCATCTTACGTGCCGCCTTCTCCTGACCGTTGCCACAGGAGACGCTTTTCGCTAGCAGACGGACGCCATAGGTAGGAATTTCAAGTTATTGCTTTTAACGCTTTACTCGGGTGAAGTTTGTTGAGCGAAAATTTTATACGCAAGGTCCACCACCTTCGGGCACCTTTGTCTATGGTAAACCTAAGCGCGGTACGTTAATAAACCGATTTATGCATTAATTTAAAACAGCCAACAATCTCATTGACTCAAGCGTTAGAATGATACATAGGGAAGATCAACTCGAATACAACCGATATGTTTTTATTATAATGCAATTAAATGCAAAGTTGCAAGCCAGCTGGACAAGGTTGTCAAGCCGCCACTGACGAAGATTGCAAACACCTCAGTCGATTGTGGCTCTTGTATACCACGTGACCGCGCTGATCACATTTAACTATAGTACGGTTTTACGTCACCTACGTTCGACCATAAATCTCTCCGGACGCCATATTGATGATCTTTTGTATTGTATGAACGGAAACATTTTTTTTTTATCTCGGTCTAGTTTTTTTTTTTGTTTTGTATGTGTCGTGGTCTACTGCGTCTAGCGGACAAGTCGGCATCACAAAGAGGCATCATCTGGCCCTCAAAATTTATACAAAGTTTTTCTTAAGCAGAAATGGCAATCGAGAAGTCGACCCGTTTGCGGTCATGAAGGCCCCAATCACATGCCTCCTGGGCGACTCCGAAAGTCTTTAAAAACATGGCAGCGCTTATGGACACGAACAAAAGGTTCCTCTCTCTCTCCCGTGTCCATAAGCGTTACCATGTTTTTAAAGATTCAGCACCAACTCTCCCAAAGGTCAGCATTGTTTCCGCAAGGATACAAATAAAAATAAACTTTGGGTTAGCAATCGAAAGAAGTCTCCGATTGTATCTTCCTGAGTCCTGTCATGAACGGAGCCACTCGCCAGTCTTCAGCGTTTTAGAAACACCAAAGACATGTGGCCAAAGTGTCAGACAATTTTCATCAACATGGCTCACCTCGGCTTATAGGAAAGAGAAATGCGTTTCGTGGAATCGCGCTATGGGAACAAATCGAGTTCGCTGTACACAAAGCTGACTGTTGTTACTTTAAGAATATGTTACTTTACCATTAGTTACTGACAAGTTTCTTTACCAAAAAAAGCTGTACTTCTCGGTCAATCAACAATTACTTAGAAATTGTATACGTTTATGGGTGTGGGAGCATATTTTCTATTGGTAGAATAAGATATCAGGTGTACAAAACAATACATTTTATGGTGTGAAATGAACATGCTGAAAGACCTAGCAAGCCCTTTAGGACAGCGCGCATCGCCATGACGATTCATCAATGCATTTCAATAAGACTTGTATTCGTATAGCGGGATCAGACTGCTGTTACCCGTCACTGAATTTCAACTGGTGCCCAAATCCCTGGAGTTGCATCTTGAAGCAAAAATAATTAAAGCGGGTGCCATCCAAAGCTTCATGAGTGCAGCCACAGTACCTAGATGATGAGGCGTTAGCCTTGCGATTTCCTGCCTGAAGACGTTCACTGAAAAAGTTGTCCTTCGATCCTACTGTGCTGTATATTAGCCTAGATACTAACAGAGACAAAAATTAATTCTGTCCTCCTAGAAAACAAATAATGGCTCCGAATTATTCAAGTTATATTTCCTGTTATATTATCGGCTTATATAGCAAACAGTTTAGTCAACATTTGTGCTTTGAATTCAGAAATAATATTTAATCCTCCATGCAGTCTCGCCTGCTATCAAAATGCCGCCTGCCCGGCGCGACTACTTTGATTAAAGAATGTTGAAACCATCGGCCTTTATCAGGTTTACAGAGCTGCAAATATATTCTCGCCTGTCGTACAAAGGGCTGCATCTCATTAAGCCTCCACTTGAGTAATGAGATCAGTTCTTCGCCACACGCTAGAATTTAATATTCCAACGTAGTTTAATCGACTCATGAAAGGCAATTCAGTAATTTGAGTAAGTAATTTATTGTGGTCAAACGACCCTTAGCGAAAACTAAGACGTTTGAAATATACCACATTCTAATTTGAGTGTATTTGAAGTACAGCTCATAATTGTAAGTACACAAAAAATAGACCGAAAATACACACTTCTTTTTTTTTTTACTTAGTTCAAAAATATATTTCTGAAAATAGTTTTAAAATGCCTTTATTTAAACTACATTTGAAGTTCTCTTCATGCGTTCTGAAATATGTAAATATTAAATTAATAGCACAAAATACCTTTCAATTAGATTTCTTAAAATATTAGTTTATTTTATGCAAAATATACTCCAGCCCTAAAAAAAAGGCAGCAATCAAAAATATGTGCAGAATGCTCTTAAAATACCTGGAAATCGTAAATACTGTTGTGTTATACCCAAAGTACCTCTTGAAGCTCGCCTATCAGAAATTCACTTCAAGCAGATGTGGAGTACATCGAACTGCCTAAATACAACATTTGATTAGTTTGTCAATTGAGTTGTGCAGCATCGCACTGATGAATCAGAGAAGTTTATGTTATTGTTTCCTTTTTTCTATCAAGAACACACCTGATGAGTTTCTTGCACACCAATCACGAACGGGGTTCGGGAACTACAACCACAACACTTGCTGATGCTGGAAAGCTTCAGCAAGAGCTGTGAGCAGATATGTTTGGCGTGGAATTGTGTTAGCGCAATGTTAGTTCACTGAATGTGCATACTCGCCATTGTATGTGATGTGGGTAGTGACTTTAATATAGTGCGTTAATGACCATATTAAATGGTCAACTAGTAAACAAAAGCAAAATTACTATTTTAAAGTGAAAAAACTAGCTTGACTCGCTTCATCCTGAGTGGTGCTATGCAGAGAAGCAATAACATTTCTTCTAGAAGCCGTTTTTTGTTTTAGCGACTGCGCCAAATTATTATTAGTTGTACCAATGCTTTTTAGTAAGAGCTATCGTTCATGAACTTCAAAACACTGTTTCCCATTTGACAGACTCCCTAGGAGAAGATAGAATACTTAGAACCTTAATAAGTGCAGAGCTGGTCACCGGCGAAATGATTACCTTGAATATGTAGGCTATATAAGGCTCTATAGAGCAGTCAACGGGACTGTGATTCAGGTGTTCAGTGCGTCATGGTGTTTGTGTTTGTGTTCGTTTCTGATGTGTAGTTGTGGGATGTATTTAGTAGAGCCTTGAAATACCACAGAAATACATTTACTAACAAAATCCAAAAAAACAAACAAAAGTGCGTAGCCGCTTTTTAGGACACATATGCCATCTTGAGGGGGAATGAATTATATTCTTGGTATATCTAAACTGTTTTCTGATTAATATTTATGATATATTTTGAGTACTTTGCGTGCGTATTTCGAACGCGGACAAAATAATACAGAATGAATACAAAATGAATATTCATATTCAATATATTTCAAATTCGTTTCAGTACGGCCTCTTTTTGCTAAGGGGAGCGGCAGGAGAAACGTAAAAGGTTTGGCAGTACGTCAATTTGCATGTCTACACGATCACTCGCAGATCCCCTTGTGAACGTCATGGAAATGCGCAAGCAACGGCTGCTTCCGTGGGATGAGGACTTCACTGGGCTTGCGGGATCACTTGTGAGACTCCAAGACACGTACGCTTTGGACTTTCAAGAACTGACCAAGGGACGCATACGCACTGAGATTTCACGCAACCGAAGTTTTCCTGGGCATCTTCCACTGAACGGTATGCCACGGTAGTCGGTAATCATAAAGAAGACTCGTATGAATATTTAGAAAAATTTTTTCTAAGCCGCAATACTGCTCGGGGTACACCCTTCGAAAACATGCACCCTGGGGTACGAGCGCGAGCTCCAATCCAGGCATCAACTCAATTCTAAGATTACACAATCTGCTGAAATACTTCAGAAGACCGTAGATACTGATCTGCGCTCTAGCTTAAAAAAGATGAGTCTCGATGTGATAAGGCTATCTCCCGTCCTGATATTAATTTCGTACAAAGAAAAGATGATTTTATGAATTTATTCAATCAACCTTCGAGCGTTTTTGGACAAAACATGGTATATATCTTCGACATAATTTTGTATGACCACGTCCGAAAATTAAAACCACAATTTGGTACAGTGTACTACTCAGTTTCACCATTATATTAATTACTGATTACCTTACGGCTTTATGTTAGATATAGAAATATTATTTTTTATATTTAAATTAAGAGGTGTATCTTCAAAATTATTGTATCATTTGCAGGTCCGACTCCCTGAGTCCAATTTTGGTCGAGGATAGAGCGAGAGCGTGTTCGGCTACTGATTGGACGGGGCGCCATAGCTTGCGCGTCACGCACCAATGAGATCTTTTTGACCCGTTCGCGAGTTCACATTTGGGCAATATATTGGTGAGAACGCCTCAACATACAAATAGCGAGAGAGTTCTCGAGCCCTTTGAAGATATTGTCCTTAGAACTCTTCATCCCCTAGTCAATGTCAGCTTGTATACTATAGCAGAACAATCTGAAATTTGCAAACGAAGCGCGAGTTGTCAATGGCTTCCAACATAAAATAGCAGACGATCACAATTTCAGTCCGCATTAAATCTGACTTCGCCGCGCCGCTCGGTTTGTAGCAGATGATCAACTTTATTTCCCGCTCTATTAGCAGACGACGTACGGCGTTTTCTTGTTTAATTTCCGTCTGTGAACGACACTTCGTAGCAGAAGAACCGCGTTCTTCTGCTACGAAGAACGCGGTTCTACGAAGAACGCGTTCCTAGACGAACCGTCTAGGAACGCCATCTTTGCTCTCTCTGCGAGAGGCAAATTATAACTCGATCACTTTCGCTCTCACGCTGACCAAAATCGAACCCCTGGTCCAGCCAGTTTTAAGCTGGATGAGCATCGTTTTGACTTGCACAGATGGGGTCAGAACTGGGCTCTGTATGTTAGCTACAAACCCGACGTTACCAGGCGTAGTCAATACCTTCTACATAACAGGCAGTAGTCATGGATTTTCTGAGCCACCCTACCGGAAACCAGCAGAGGGCAAAGAGTGAACACAAGTGCCTTGTCGGCCTTTGGCTATAGTGGCTGGAACGCGCCCCCGACTGGTGTTTTTACCGCGTCCATTAAAGGTGGTCCATTGATTTCCTGATGACGTTACAGAAGCGTTATGTTGTCACCGGGCGCGATCCTGGCAGTGTCACATCAGCGGTGTTGGACGTGGTAGACGCCTGTTCTGCTGCAACCTCGCTCTCCAGCTGTACAGTCCACGGAGGCTTTGGCAGTCAGGAGTTTAGACGCTACGACGACAGTGACACTCGCGTTCGATCGCGCTTTTTGCCGGCCCCTCTTGTGCCAACCGCCAGGATCGCAATATCCGACAGCATGGCACTTCCACTTTTTTGACGGCATTTGTTGCCACTTGGGGATTACTTTTGATGTATGGGTGGGATAGGACGCTAAGTACACCAGTCGGAGACGCGCTCCAGGTACCAGACATTGGCCGAAAGTTATGTTTTTTTCAGTAACGAGTCCCAGGCGGACGTTCATGCAGCACTCATGTTTAGGCTGGGTGCACCGGGCTGGCCCCTGGTAGATCCCGTAAAAAATTCAAAACTATGACTTAGTTAATTCGTAGGTGTTAACTTGAAAGCGAGCCCATGAGACTCATCGAAGACTGCAAAAGTGCAACGTCTCGGCATACGTCATCTTGTTGAACGTCTGCTGTAACCGGCTAAGTCAGTCAAGTACAGTGAATGCACCCTGACCTTGCTCTTTTAGTAGATATTTTCGCGTTTACGCCTTGTCTAGCATTTCTTTCCGATCTACTAACGCTATTACAAAGAATATGGGGTGTTGGCCATGTCCACTGTCTAATACCCCATTCACACGGCCAGCATGAATGTACCTTTAACAGAGGTCCCTTGGCAATTGGGGAATCAGCCATCGCTCTTGGGTCATGAGCACATACCACGCGCGAAGAACAGCAAACTTATTCGCTTCCAACCATAAAAGTCCCTCAGCTAAACAGACCTTTATGATCGTGTGAATGGGGTACAAGTTGCTCATCTACCCGATGAATCCCTGTCGCTATAGCTTAGAGGAAGACTGGCATCTCGTCTCACTAACGTGCCACTTCTAATTTCCTTTTAACATATTTACAGCGTGCCAGATATTTATACGCAATAACCACTCAGTACACGCGTGATACTCCCTTACAAGACAACACAAAGCATAAAAAATAGAGAGGACGAAACACAGACAAGTTTTATTCTTTCTGTTATCTTGTATACTTTACCAACACGCTCGTTAGAAATATAATCCTTCCTTGCCTATGGCTGTAAATACGTTGTACCACTGACCCTGTTGTAAGGCAATTGCAGGTGAGTGACACTCGTCCGCTCTCCGTTTAACGTTGACAGCTCGGGACTGCTTCAACATCAGCCAGGTGGCTCTTCGCCACGGTTTCTACGACCGCGCCGTGGAATGGGCTGAGCAAGCGATAGCCAAGGCCACAGAAGAAGAACCACCCACAATCCCCAAGCAAGAACTGGACAACTTTTACAAGGCCGCCATCAAAGAGGTCCTCAGGTCCACGCAGTTTACGTTAGGTCGGGGTCACGCTGGTAATACATCATACAAAAGAATGCCATGCAGACACTATCTTACTCCGACGCATGTTTCTATTAACGCATGAAATGCTTTTTAACGCAACCTCCGCCCCTCCGCCCCCATCCCAAAAAATGTCCATCCGTCGGTTTGTCCGTGCATTTTCCGCTAAAATTAGTGGGGAAAGTGTCATCACCTGACGGCCCGTGACTTATACAGCTTGGGGAAATTGACGGCCCGTGACCAATATGTCAACTCAATTTCCCCGCTACATTTAGCGAGAAAATTAACGCCTTGCGGCCAAAACATAAATTCAGTTTCCCCGCTAATTTTAGCGGGAAATTGACGTCACATGACCTATATACCCCTTCAGTTACCCGCTAAATTTGTCGGAAATATTCGCGTCTTCCGACCTAGACACCTATCCAGTTTCCCCGCTCAGTTTCCCATTCAGTTTCCCCTCTAAATTTGGCGGGAAATATACGTCACGTGACACACCAATTCCCTTAATGATACCCTATAATGCATTTCATGCATCTTAGGACTTTGATGGTGAAGGTATCTGCCATTTTTTTTTTATACTACGGTTCCGTCACATTGGTCTTAAAAAACAGCCTGCACAGATGTTCGAAGCATACAATGTACGTACGTCGCATAGGGTAAGGTGGGGCAAAATGAGAAAACACATTTTAATTTCCATAGTAATTTTTATGTTTCGCTTTAATATAAAAAACACAGCATGGGGATAT
The DNA here is from genome assembly GCA_013358835.2 of Ixodes persulcatus. NCBI lineage: Eukaryota > Metazoa > Arthropoda > Arachnida > Ixodida > Ixodidae > Ixodes > Ixodes persulcatus. Next base: position 659,988 of record JABSTQ010010796.1, on the reverse strand, counting down.
TCTTAGATCTCTCGAATTTATGCTCAGTAAATATTACTTTACCGGAGCAAGCAAAACATTAAACAAACGTACAACATCTGAAAGTCACACAATGCCTCATTATGCCCCTCTTTGTTGGGCAAAATGATACAACGCAGTGGGGTACAGTCAGAGACGCTTAGGAAAGAACCTGATATGCGTTCAGTTTTTTGCAATAAAAACACTTGGCTCCAACGCACTCCTCGTGAGCCCACTGCTTGCATTCCATGCACTCGATTCATACTGAATGCTGTGCTGCTTGGCTCCAAAGTTCTTTGCATACCAGGCAATGCCAATCTCCTGTTGTGTGCACCGAATGGTCTGCAGAACGCTCGGCCACTGCGTGCTTCTTCCGGGGATCACTAATAATCTTTCTGTTCAATGTCAACTCTTTTTTCTTTGGGGGGGGGGGGGTCAGTGGAACGCCTGTTGTCGGTTGCTCTCACCAACATCAGCTTTGCCTTGCGGGGAGATGACGTTAGAACAGTTCTGCTCTCCAACTTGCTTGTTCTCTTTTTCTGTGCGTTAGGTTCTAAAGAAATGTTCTTGAAACATGAAGCGTCAGAAAGAAGGCGGCTTCTGTAGCCCGGCCCTTGTTTAAGGGGGCTTCTTTTTTTTTGTAGAGCCGCTGTGTTTACATTTTCCTAGTTGTTTGACTTGCATTTGAAGCACGTCCTCTGGTACGCCAAAAAGTGTGTCAGCAGTGCGAAGGGAGTGACGCTGTTGCTTGACACTTCCAAGAGCTTTCTTCGTGTCGCTTTCGCGCTATGAAGCACTTGTTGTTTTTCTTTCGCACGTTCGTACCATCCTAGACACCGGGAGAGAAAGAATATGGCTCAGGAGCAAACAGGAGACTCGTGCGTTAACGGCATGAGCGTCATAAATGCAAAATTGGCGGGTTTTACCCGCGCGTATGTGGATAGGTAAATAATTATTTCTATAAAAACACAATCACAGACCACTCAAATTTTGTTCAAATGGAGCTAATAAAGCGTACCAATAAAATTAAAGCTTACCTCGGCAGAATAGTCGGTGCCAACAGGGGTGCACGTCTCGAAGCGAAACCTCCCCGGCTTTTCTGACACGGAGTGGTGAATTCACGGACCACGGCGCAAGTAGGCGTACCCCTTTACGGCACCTTTAGGTGAAGCATGAACGTACTCCGACTGCTTGTCTGGGAAATGGATGGCGCTAAACACAAAATGTCACATTTTACCACCACCTTACCCTACGTGTTTCAAACTGGCGTAAGGTGTGTCCGCAGATACCTCTGCCATCGTGTCTGCAAGGTACACCGTGTTTTTTTGTATGATGTGTGAGCAGTTTTGGCTGCCGCTTTAGATATAACAGAAAGAGACCCATTGGCAGACTTTAGCGCTATATAAGCACTGTGGCGCGACAATGAGAACGGGAACGCTTTGCCGTACCATGATTCGCTCGGGTGAACCGTGTAAACCCAGCTAACAAAGAAATGCATATCTATGTATCTAATCAACGCTGCTTATAAAGCGCAAAAAAAATCTGCAGCTTCACTTTCCCATAGAGAACTTGGGACAGCAAATCGCTGTAGTCTACAGAGTGAGGTCTGCAAATTACGAGGTTTTCCATTTCATTTCATTGTATTACCTTAAAGACACCGTTAAGGGTATCTAATAAGGGGAGGGGTTACATATAAAACATTTTTTAACAAACATTCCTGTCGGAAGGCGGTTGATGACAGTCTCCATGAAAACGGATGGACATGTGATGGCGGCGACTAGGTGGGGTAGGCTGCAGTCTGCTGCTTCTTGAGAAAAAAGGTGGCTAAAAAAGTCGTAGTGCGGGCAGGTGGGAGGGTTACTTGAAGTGGAGGACCAATGCACGGAGATATGCGTGATGGGAGGACAATGTAAGGTGCGGGATTGAGCGAGCTGTGGTAAAACTTGCGAAAGGCTGGAAGTGCGACGGCGAAGAGAAAGAGGTGTTTGGCCGGGTTCTACTTTTAAAGCTGAAATGCTGATGAGTAGGCAGAATGAATGAACCTTGCGGATCGATTTTGGGAAGATTCAAGTTCATTACTAATATATGCTTGGTGAGGGTTCCAGATGGCAAATGCGTATTCGAGTTTCCATCTAAAAAGTGACTTGTATGCTAGTAAACCCGCGTGCTCCGGGGCATGGCGCAGATTAAGTTTAAGACATTCAAGGGCTGTTTGCTGCTGATATGACGTTTGTAGTATGCGCTCGCCAAGATAGATCGTTTGACAGGGTAACACCTAGGTATTTAAATGACTGTACCGATTCGACGGTGACGCTAGCATTTGTAAAGGGAAAAAGAAAGGGGTTACTGCGACGATGGAACGATACAAGTTTACATTTGCTGGGATTAAGGGTCATTTGCCAAAAGTCGCGCCATTCTTGCACATTATTAAGCTCATTCTGCAGGCATGTCTGGTCAGAGGTGTTAGTGATTGTACGATAAATAACGCAGTCATCAGCAACACACGAATATGGCATGACAGATGCGATAGTAAGTCATTTATGAAAATTAAGAACATGAGGGGGCCGAGGACAGATCCTTGTGGGACGCCTGATATTACTGGAAGAGGATTGGATGAGTTGTTGATAACAAAAAGAAGCTAAGAGCAATTAGACAGAAACGTTTTGGCCCATTTAACAATATCAGTGTTTAGATTTAATTGGGAGAGTTTTAGAAGCAGGCGCTGGTGCGTTATTTTTTCGAATGCTTTAGCAATATGTAAAAAAAACCCGTCAGTTTGAAGGTTATGGTCAAGATTAGAATCCAAGTCATGAACGAAGAGTGCCGGTTGAGTTTCGCAAAAGACGCCCCTACGAAACCCTTGCTGAAGGTTGGAAAAAGTTGATAGAGTCTAGGAAATTAATTTTTTGAGTCTAGATGACGTGTTCCATGGCTTTGCAAGAGACGCTTGTTAAGGAGATGGGACGGTAATTTAGTGGGAATCCTTGTTACCCGATTTGTAGACTGGAACGATTCTTCCCACCTTCCAGTCGTCTAGTAAGATCCCTATAGAGAGTGATTGTGATAACAATTAGGTCATGTACACAGCATATATGTTTTTTTTGTTTTTTTTTAAGTTTAAGTTAATTCCGTCAACGCTGGCTGACGATGAGAGTTTGATATTTTCAATTAAGGATGAGATGTTATCTACAGAAAATGTGAGAGCTGGCGTAGTTGATACTGCGTTTGAAGGTATTAAAGAGGGAGGCGTTTTAATTCTGTTTACACTTAAAAAAAAGTAGGTGCTATGAGACTGAGCTTCATGTTTCGCTATGTTCACTGTCGCAGAGCAGAGAGCTTTTCAGGCCTAAACATTTTTTGAACCTCGTCATTCGCGGAGCTTCCTCCGTAGGTAGAGCCAATCGGCTCTCCTTGCAAGAGCCAATTGGCTCTCCCAAGGAGAAAGGGCACGCTCCAAATGTCTCCAGGGTTGGGTGAAGTGTATATAAAAAGTACTTAAAAAAAAAGCACGAAGTAATTGAGAGGTTATCTGCTTCAAGTAAAGCAGTAGGCACACCAGGCGCAATGTACTTCAAGTAAAGAACTATAAATAAAATTTACCTTTAAATTAAACTAAAATTACATTTAAAAAAAAACACAGTCTTTCATGATGGAGAGCGCATTTCACCATCCCCATAGCTACCGCCAGCAATCCTCTTGTGAAGGAGTGTTCTTTTTTTAATATTTTAACCTCCTTGATCACTTGCGCTGACCTAGCGAGAAGTAGAGATCGATATGCTACGGCAAAGCAACCCACAGTACAAATAGAGCGATGCGTCGTCTGCTCGCGTTTCTGATGAAAGTAGAATATCCCTTCCAGTGTTTTTTCGGAGTTGACAAAGCATCATTTTGCGATACCAATGTAACAATACCAAATTGGAGAATCTACTTTGAAGTCGGGAGTTGTGCCTCCCGCGGAAAGTACTAGAAAAAAATACTTGAAGTAAAGTACATGTACAGTCAGCACGGAATGAAACCCGAACGCCGGAACGCGTGGCCATCGACACAGGCTGCTCCACCTGGAGGGCCCCTGAAAACTAATGAAAGTGCGCCAGGGTGCGAGGGTGCGAGTCCTACTAAGATGTGCTCGACCCTCGCACGCGACGTTTGGGACTTCTGCGTTTAGCCGGTGGCGCGCTGTAAGCGCCGTCACTCGGGGTTCTTTTGTGTCGCCGCACTGTCGCCCGGTCGACACCGGGCGGCCGCTTAACCTGGCTATAGCTCTTTGCGATAGGCCCTGCTCAGTCAGGGTGATGAATTCATTCCGCTCCGGAATCGATACGCCTGGTATTTCGGTGGTTATCAAAGAGAGCGTCAGCGAGCAATTCCTCACTTTTTATAAGAATTGACTGATAACCTCGCACAAAAACATGCGTATTGCTTATAAAAACCGAGGCATCTGCGTCGGTCTGTCGCAGCATTTGTTTTTTTCATAAAAGTTTTGCCAATAAACGAATTTTATTTCGCGTCTATTACGTTTCATTTTTTCTCAGAAACCGCGCGTGGCACGTCGTTCACCGGAGCCCCAGCGTGGTTCAGGTGACAGGACATCAAGCACTAACAGTCTCCTGTGCACGAAATGTTTAAATTTGCATTTCGCCCTTGCGATACACAAAGCGATAATTAATGACAGCGCTGAAGAGATATCGCTGGGCATCCAATACACAAAGCGAGTGACGGTGCTTTGTGTATCGGATGCCCAGCGATATCTCTTCAGACGTCCAGACGCTCTGCGCGAGTGTCGAGCTAATATCAGTAGGACCCGCACCCTCGCACCCCGGCACATTTTCATTAGTTCTCAGGGGCCCTCCAGGTAGAGCAGCCTGTGTCGATGGCCACGCGTTCCGGCGTTCGGGTTTCATTTCGTGCTGACTACTTGTTCGTAGAAACGTACTTCAAGTAAAGTACACAATTTCTTAACCTACTTTAAGTAGTACTTTAAGTAAAATGTACTTAAAGACCTTCCCAACACTGGATTTCTTGAAGTGCAGATTACATTGATTGGTTGTTCCAAGTGCTTTGTGGGAAAGTAAACCATCCCTCTACTTTTTTTAGAGGGCAATGTGTTTTTTTATGACTTTCTGTATAGAGACATTACCTGGAGCGCGCCTTCGACTGGTGTGTTTACCGCGTCATCAAAGGTGGTCTCTCGACCTGCGTTTAACAACGTAATGAAGGTGTCACTCTGTTGCCTGTAGCGATCCTGGAGGTGGCGGAAGTGATAGATACAGAAGGCGCCTGTTCTGCAGCGGGTCGCACTGTAGCCGGACACTCGATAGAAACCAGAGCAGACGCGAGCTGGGACGCAGCCACAACAGTGACCCTTGCGTCCGCTTGCCTCTTTCCCCAGCGTTTCTACAACCAACCGCTAGGATCGTAGCGTCCGACAGCGCGACACGCCAGGGGTAAACAATGAAAGAATACTTGGTGATTGGTGAAGGAAGATGCACCACGGGCGGCATTAAAATTCGCACACCCCCATGCTTGGGCATGAACCTGTTCGAGCCCGCCCGTTTCAAATGGAAAAAGCATCATCATCATCATCATCATCATCGTGACACGCCAGCCCCTTTATCGCAGTTCGTTGCCACTTCGGGACCATTTTTAGTGCATAGGAGGAATAGGAGGGTAAACAACTTGGGGGACGCTGAAGCTTCGCCTTTAAGAGTGGAGCGCGATAGCTTTATCGGGCTCCTTTCGCAAAGCTTTTTCATATAAACCCGTGCTCGCTCCTAAGGAGTGCAAGTGTGTGTGCGTGGTCTAGTCGGCAGCGTCACGCATGAACGTTGAGGTCTGTTTGAAATTCCCGCGCGAGGTCATGTGGCGTGACGTCACATGTGGCTTTGACGTCATAAGCCTATTGAACCGCTCAATTTAGCGGAAACGTTCCCCGGAAAGTTTAGCGGAAAATTTTCCCGCCGAATTTAGCGAAACAGTTTCCCGCCAAATTTATCGGGAAAGTTTAAACCTCGTGACGTCACACATGAGGTTACCAGGTACATGCCGGAATTGTTGGGTCCCACGTCAACGCCGACACCGGATCTTCTACAACACGAGTTCCTAAACGCTATTGCGTTAACACACCAGTCCAAGCCGCGTTCTAGACACCAGCGAAAAAGGCAGGGCGTGTCTTGGGAAGGCCCCGCCACCAGGCTCAAGCACGCACTCCTTTGGCTGCACGTGCGCGCTCGAGGTGCACGAGGCACCGAAGCATAGCCAAATGTACACGAAGCTCGCGCTGGAGGCGGCGCAACCGAAGCTCTTTCCCGCCTTTCAGACCCGAGTGGTTCAAACGACATGGAGCGGAGCTTAATGCTCTTCATATGAATTTGTTTAAATGAGTTCTTACTGTTCTTTTTTCCAACAGCACGATAAAGTGTTGAGAACCATGGGGAAAGTAGGTGAGCTTTTTGCTTTTATTAATGCGTTAGAATTCGAATGCTCGTTTTGACGAAACCCGGCGGTGTCTGTCAGTTTGTCAGCGCCGGGGAGAGTGGGATAGGGAGGGGAGAGGGTGACGCGTGCTACGCTTCCATTGATCCGAAACGGTGACGTCAGCACGCGTCACCCACTCACTCCCACTCTCTCCCCGCAGCAAAAATAGAGGAAGCAGAAGAAAAAGCCAAAAGAGAAAGTCAAAACAGAAATGTGAAGGGGTCAGCGTTCACGCTCCCAAAGGGGAAGTGTGTGGCGTTTTTCAAGGGTCATGCTAACGCATTATTCATCTAGACTAATCATCATCATAATCCCCTCTCCCTACAACCCTCACAACCCCCTCCCTCCTGCCTCAGGTTCACCAGACCATAGGCAGGCGAACCTTTCTCATCAATAAAGACAAGATTTCAATCAATCATTCCAGAAAAATCGACCAATGGATCCCTCTGTAATTTTTGTTTGTTGCATTTTTTTTTATTAGACTGAACGTGGGTTATGAATTCTTTGTAGCTTTTTCTCGTAACAGAGGTCCTGTATACGTTGTTGTCTTTGGGTCTACGACTTTGCTTGCTCCCTCTTTAACTTGGCTCGCTGTTGGGGACATGTTTATGGCCAAGTCAGCCCAGTTCCCTTACTTGTCCGATTTCACTAACGGGTAAACCTGACGTTACGTGACCTCAGCACCAATTCAGTTTCCTTGCTAAACTTAGCAGAAAAGAGAACGTCACATGAGTTCGTGTCAGATAACTATATACACAAATTCAGTTTTCTCGCTAGGTTTAGCGGGTAAATTGACGTCATGTGACTACGCCACCAATTCAGTTTCCCCGCTAAATTTAGAGAGAAAATGACGTCACGTGACTTCGTGTCACGTGGCCTTTCCACAAATTCAGTTTCCCCGCTAGATTTAGCGGGACAATTGACGTCACGTGACCTCAACATCAATTTAGTTTCCCCGCTATATTTAGCAGGAAAAATGACTTTACGACTTTGTGTCACGTGGCCCATAGCCAATTCAGTTTCCTTGCTAGATTTAGCCGGAAAATTTACGTCACGTGACCTCAATAACAATTTAGTTTATACGCTAAATTTAGCGGGAAATATGACGTCGCATGACTTTATGTCACGAGACCTATACACAAACTAAGTTTTTCCCGCTAAAGATAGCCGAAAACCTGACGTGAAAATTGCCGCCAAAATACTTCAAGAGCCGATCTAATTTCGTGCTACAGAAAAGTGTAAACGTCTTTTAATTTTTAATTTTTTTCACAGTTGCCCCGCCTGGACGGTGGAGACGCTGTCGGCTGAGGCTAATCGGGCACTTGTCAATGGGACTTTATCTGGTCCATCGCGTGCTACGTTCGCGCAGTTGTGTATCCTCACCTATACACCTTATTCCGTGGTCCCACTATAGCGACAAAACAGACACAACCGACACCGACAAGCTCCCTATCAGGCACAGCATGCACGCGAAGGTATCTTTGGCAAGCTTGAGCTGACTTCACGAGCACCGAAAGACTGCAAGCCTACCAGAGCTACCTTCGCTTGCATACTCGGCGTGCTTTAGGCTTCGCGGTTGAACTTGTTTCTGTTGGTCGCTATAGTGAGACGTGGTCGGAAAGAAAACAAGTTCCGCCCACTCGCGGTGGCGATATTTACTGTGGCTTTTTGAAAATTAAAGGTTTGTTCACACATCTGTGACAGTTGCGTTCACGACAACCAAAAGCGAGAGAAACAACCAGAGCACCCGAACAACCGTGACTCATGATTGCTTCGCTAAGCTACCTGCTGCGTCGTTTTCTACGCTGTGTACGGCGAACGCTTGTCCCGATGACTTTGTCGTAGATGTCGTTTCGGTTGCTGCGAACGCAACCGACGTAAACGTATGAACCAGTCTTAAGTGACAAACTGCAAACACACGATTGTTTGCCCGGCACTAAACAATTTCAAAAACATAAAAGTAAGCTTTAGCTGAAACTTTATTTTTTTAAACTCGAAACCACAATACGTGTTTATACAATCCGAAATGCAGTATCTTTAATTTTATGAGCAGGCAATAAGATTTTATGGTTAATATAAAAAAGCGCATGAAGACATCAGATCAATGAAGAGCTCGAAGGACGTCACTGTTGCCAACCTCACAGCACGATAAACGTTTGGTTACCTTCGCTAAGCGATGCAACCAAGCACGGGACCTACCCCAACTTGGTCAAATCGCTTAAATTCTCGGCGTGTGCAGGATATAACTGGCAGACATATGGAGTACCCGTACGGGAACGTGTGAATCGGTCCACGGAGTTTAAGGCACAACTCTTCGACGAGCAGATCGAGGATGACCAGGTGACCGAAAACTACAAGAGACTTTGCCGCGGAGAACAGCTCAGGGTAAGAGTTGTCTCCACTACGTTATTTGTATACTACAACGCGCCAACAGTAGCAACACCGCCTCGGCGTAACGTCGGGGACGCGTTTTTAGGTGTACAATAACTGACACATGCGACTCCTTGCGACCGACTGCGTTAAAACTTATTGTGACCTCTTCTGACGAAAGAACACACTGGCGCCATCTCTTGGGTAGCCGTTGAACACATGACATTTCAGCCTATTTTATTTTATTTTTTCAATCACCTTTTTTTCACTCGTAAAATTTTTGACGATGTCAAAAACGACCCTTTTGAATAACTAGTACGTACATTTGATCTCGCATATACTGCACAACTTTCGCTCTAGTTGAGTGCAGATCCAGGGTAACCTCAAGGATGACGCCAGCAGCGTGCCAGTGTGTTTCCCTCGTCGTAATAGCCGCGTCCCACTAGAGCGACAAACAGAAACAGACGAAAGCGACACACGACAACGAGCGACAAACAACACCAACAGATATGCCCCTCCTCCTCCTCCATACCCTCCCCTACTCCTCCCATCTCTCTCTTCAACTCCTCCCCTCCTTCTCCTCCTCCTCCCCTCCTTTCCACCTCTCCCCTCCTCCTCTCCGTCTCCTCCTCCTCATTTTCTCCTCCTCTCCTCCTGCTCATCCTCTCCTCTCCTTTTCCTCCCCTCATCCTCCCCTCCTCCCCTCATCTTCCCTCCTCTTCCTCCTCCTCCTGTCCTCCTCCTACACCTCGTTTCCTTCTACCCTCCTTCTCCCGTTAAATTTCGCCGCTAGATTTTCCTCTAAATTTTGCGAAAATTTCCCCGCTAAATTTAGCAGGGCAATATTACGTCACATGACTTCGTGTCACGTCACGCATGAACAAATTCAGTTTTTCCGCTAGATTTATCGGGAAACTTCACGTCACGTGACCTCCATACTAATTCAATTTCCCGCTAAATTTAGCGGGGCGGTTACACCGACGGCGACGGCGGTGGCGACGCAGACGGCGACGCCGCTATACGCGGAACTGGGCAACTAGGAGCTGGGCTCTAAAACTATCGTTTATGAGGCACTTACATCACGTCCAAATGAACTACAATCATAGTTTATTATATTTATATCATGTATATAGGATGTTTATTTTATGCATTTTATGTTGTTTGGAAAAATCCGTTAAGGGTACCCTAATGCAGTATTGTGCTCGTTTTCAACTTTGCTGTTTCTCAAGAATTAGCGTGAGGTGCCTCCGAAATATATTTTTCTAAAGATGTGATACAGATCTTAGACACTACAAAGTTTGCAGTAATATTTGGGAGGGATTCTGTTTAATTTAATCAATCATAACGATTTTTCGATGCCCAAGAATAAATTGTACACTTTGATTCACTTGGATACTATCAGTAGTGGCAATAGATCAAAACGTTTATTCGACTGAGGAACCTGCAGTTTCGATGTACTAATCTTGAAATTTTGGCACGATATAGCAGTGTATTATGTAATGAAGTAGTACCATGGCAAATTGTTCCTACCGTTTTGGCGTTATTGACATATTTGCATATTAAATACATGGGCCTTTATGGGATCGCTGCCGTAACCCGCTAAGATATGCCGCAAGTATACGATGTCACATGTTTCTGGGGGTGTACACGCTGAAGCAAATGAAGGCTCTATCCTCCTCTGCTAACAAAGATAGGATTAGAATTACTTACTTTGTCGTCGTCTTTTACCGCTTCACCGCGGCGCCAATCTTGGTACAGATCTGCCTAAACTGTGAGCCTGAGTCCACCCCACTATTTTTTGCAATGACACTCCTTTCTGGACTCTCTTTCACGAACTTCAAACTCTATTTAAAATAAATTTACGCCACGTTCTTTGTTTTCTGTGTTATGTTTTACTGCTGAAAAAAGCCATCAAGACCACACACTCGATCGAGTGAAATGAGTTCGACAGACTCACTTGAAGTCAAGTGTGTTCTTCCGAAAGAAGCCATGTGGCACACTACAAAAAATTACACTAAAGGCGAAGTGCACTTGGTATTGCTTCGTTGCTGGTAGACTGTCGTTAATTCAGTACTTCCTAATATGGTACATTTTATCTGTCAAACCTCGCTACAATAAGCTTAGAAATGTTTCTTTTATCTTGTTTAAACATCGGTGTCTCACTGACAACAAGGAAAGAATTTTAATAGTCATTTTTAAGAGCCATCGAACACATGCTGTTTAGCCGCCTGCTTGGGAATATTCCTTTATTCCTTAGTAAGGGCGTAGTTACCAATACCCAAGATTTCCCGAACACTCAAAAATTACTAATATTTTCACAAATGACAAACGATCAAGCGGCGAATAATTGAAGGAACTAAACGTTTAATGGGGCGAACTTCTGCCCAAAACAAAAGAGGAGAAGTTTAGCATCGCAGGAGTCGATATCGGCGAAAAACAGGATAGAGCGCTGGGGCGAAACTGACTGCGGCTTGCCACGCGGAGCCCCTTTTGTACGGGTCTAGGACTTTACGGTGTAGGACGTTTCGGTGCGGACTTTTCGGTGCACCAACCTTTTGGTGCACGGACGTTTCGATGTACGAACTTTTCAGTGCACGGACTTTTCGGTGTGGGACTTTTCGGTGCACGGACCTTTCGGTGCACAAACTTTTCGGTGCACGGATATTTCAGTGCACGGCCAATCAAAATCAAAAATATATTTAGTCTTCTCTAAACGTAATAAGCACTATTTTAGCTTGAAATTTATTTTATCGCAATTTATCGTTTTCTAGACTTGGTCATTCATTTACGGCCACTTACTGATATACGACCTAAGTGACTTTGTAAGGCGCAGTGCCATCCTGCGTGAGAATTAGAGACGTTGGACGTTATGGTTCGTTTGTCGGTGTCTCTTTCCCAACGTACGCACTAGTCGCATCCTATGTCTCCGGTAATTTCCAAAAAACTCAAGCTTCTTGCTGTTGGAGCCTTTCCTACAAAAAGTACCAATAATAAAGCCCACGCCTTTATAGAAGGTGCCGAGAACGCCTATATCGACTCAAAGCGTAAACACGACGTGATGCGTCTAGTGCGTACGTTGGAAAAGTGACACCGGCAAACGAAACATAACGTCCAACCCATCCATTCCTCCCGCAGGATGGTGCTGCGCCTAACAAAGTCACTTAGGTCGTCTATGAATAGGTGACCGTAAATGGATGACCAATTCCACAAACTTATATAGTGCGAAAAAATAATTTTTGGCTAAAAGAGTGTTTATTACTTTTAGAGAAAACAAAACAAAAGCAAACACAGCAACTTGTGATTTTAAATGACAGTGCACCGAAATGTCCGCGCACCAAAAAGTCCCACACCGAAAAGTTCATGCACCGATAAGACCGCAGCGAAACGCCCTACACCCAAATCTCCGGACGCTTTCCGGACATTTCGTTTCGGAATCCCACACGCGTGGGCTTCTGGAATAATCGACATAGAAGGTTCGCGGATAGAACATTCTAACCTCGAATCAGCAACACGGTTCTCGAATTTACCAGAACATCACATAATAGAGTCAACAAAAATGTGTACCCGCAGCCAGGAGTCGAACCTCCGCTTTTTGCGTGGAAGGCAAGCCCGATAACCGTCAAGCCACGAGTGCGCTGCCTACTCAGTCAGCTGGGCGCGCGGCAATATAATAACTTTTGCGCCTAGTTCATATTGTGTACGAAGTAGTTCCTACGAAACTTGGCTCCAGTAATCACTAATCCACTAATCTCGGGTGTTTTTGCTAGAAATGCGAAGATATGATCTTCGATGCGTATAGGGAAATTAATTATGTGCGAAAAGTGATGAAAGTTTGGAATAGTTTGCAAAGATCCAGACGTTTTTACTACTGTTCTTAGCTAAAAAAAGATGCAGCAATGGAAAGCTACGGTCAGTACTTTTGTTTTTTACTTTTTTCGTTATGTTCTTATTCTTACCTCTGTCGTCAGCACGTGGAATTTGAGTATGTCAGACACACCGATAAATAAAGTAATATCCCTCGGGATTCTAATAATATTACCGTATTACATTCATACTTGAACGTAGTTCAACTACTCTACTCAAACTACTGTAGTTTAACCACTTTTTCGAGTAGCTTGGTAACTTTCAATTACAAATTTATTTCGGTAAGTAGTAGTTTAATTTAACTACGTTTTTCAGGTAGCTTCTACTCAAATTACTGACTACTTTGGAACTCTGGTGCTCATTTTGCTTATCACAAAAGTTTGAACGCAGAAATAAATAAGACGCCGGAAGATAGAAGTAGCATTCCCGAACAAAGGGCCCCCTCACATTCCGTTCCCACGCACCTATACTCGGCAGCCGTAGAAACTGCATCACAGGCGTCCTTGGGCCAAAGCAACGACAAGCAGCCAAAACATAACACCGACGCGCACGAACGCAGGAAGAGATGCTTAACCAGCCTCGGTCGGGTATTGACCTAACCCGGTAGTGCACGCAGGCGCCGCGCTGCCAGCTGCAACGGTGAAAGACGGGGACACTCCGAGGGTTGTTGTTATTTTCATGTTGTCTGCCCTTTTTGAGTTCGGACTGAAGCGGTTTGGGGGTTCCACGGGAGGCGCCACTGGAATGCACTCGCAGCTGAGCGCCTCTTCCCATGGTCGCCTCGTCGTCAGCGCATACTCTCTTGCAAATCCGGACTCTCCCGCGCACAAATCTAGAATTGGATAATCTGTTCATGGGAGCACGGTCCCGCTTCCAGCTGCAACGTACGAGCGACAATGCTTATTCACGTAATCCTTCCACGCCAGGGAGACCTCCTCTTTGTTGAAAACGATTTACTTGTCAGGCGTGTCATGTGCGTCAGGATACCCTAGTCGCCGGCGAGGATTGCGAGTCACCCTTGGGAGATCCTTCTGTTGAACCCGGCGTCAACGGCGAAGTATACTTCGTTTCATCTTCTGTTAAAGGCCGACGTACAACCTCGGTTTTCTGCAGGAAAGATAATCCTCTTAGCGCACCCCTCTGCTAAGCTGCAAGGGGAGCCAAGTTGGGGCAAGGTAAAACGTGGAGAGGATATGGGAAAGGAGAAGGCGGGCAAGAGCGGAAAGCGCGAAGTGTACGTCGGCCTTGAAATCAAACCTTTTTTTTTCCCAGTAGCGTAGTAGGCAGATTGATACTTTAGACCCATGTTGCGGATAAAAAAAACAGGACGCGGGATGGCCAAAAAAACATGCTTTTCGTGTAAGGCTCGTCAAATTATGAGGCGCTGGAAAAATTCAGCCTTCTGCGTTAAGTCCTTATTTCGAACTCTTTTTGCTCGCCTTCCGCCCATTGAAAAGCATGCGGGAAGGGCCTTCGAACGCACCTGGTATCGCTGCGGCGCAGCGTTCTTCCGCACGTCTGCTTTCCTCGCCGTCACCATGGCAACGAACGCCGAATGAATGGAAGCACGCACGGTACCGCCGCGTGAAGCCAGCAACAGCTGACGCGATCGAGCACCGGCGGAGGCAGTTGATCTGACATACCGCGTTCGGCTTTGGCTAGCAGACGGCGTTCGTAAAATGGCGTCAGCTGTTGCTGGCTTCACGCGGCGGTACCGTGAGTGCTTCCATTCATTCGGCGTTCGTTGCCATGGTGACGGCGAGCAAAGCAGACGTGCGGAAGAACGCTGCGGCGCAGCGATACCAGGTGCGTTCGAAGGCCCTTCCCGCATGCTTTTCAATGGGCGGAAGGCGAACAAAAAGAGTTCGAAATAAGGACTTAACGCAGAAGGCTGAATTTTTCCAGCGCCTCATAATTTGACGAGCCTTACACGAAAAGCATGTTTTTTTGGCCATCCCGCGTCCTGTTTTTTTTTATCCGCAACATGGGTCTAAAGTATCAATCAGCCGCGTAGTACTAGCACTGTAACGAGACGCGCAGTCGTCCGGATGATCTCATCGTTGGTTGTGGCGCGAGACTTGAACTCTTGACTGTCAGGTGCACTCGCTCAGCGTACTCTCCGAAAGTCGTGGGAATAAAGAGGGGACAGTCATAACAATCTCAACTAACCTGCAGAAGAAAGGAGGAGAGTTTGTTATAAAAGACCCTCTAGCCGAGGCAAATCTCAGATCTTTCGTCATGGACACCGAAGATGCCGACACTCGCTTACCCGTCCTTGCAAAACTTGTTTCTGAAATTCAACGCTGCCGTTCCATCCAGCGCGTCGGTGGAACGTCTTTCTAGCTTCGTTGGGAACGTCTTTAGGAGGAAAAATGGAAAACTCTCCGATAATAACTCTGAAAGTCAATTGCTTCTGCGAGTGAATAAACTATTTTGCTGTAAACGCAAGTCATAAAATGACCGCATTTATTTTAGGCTCGCAGGAATTTTTACGGATCAAAAGTGCTGTTCATTTTACTACCGCAAAAACATAAACAGTAACTTCGAAAGTAACTTCAAAAGTAACTCGCTACTTTTTAACAGTAGTTAGTAGTTTACTGAGTTACTATCAAAAATGTGTAATTTCTTCTCTACTCGAATCACTTTTGGCGTCGGCACTCATTAACTTAACTACCCTTTATGAGTAATTTGTACGTGTCTGATTACGTTATAAATTCATTTAGCCTCCACTATCATTTCGATGAAGCGATAATCGTTAAGCAAATATTACAATTAATTGGTTAAAATTTTGCAATCGGTGAACAGCCTTATTCCACATGTCTCATACTTAAATATGATATTCGAGTGAAATTCCTGTTTGGCACGTCGAGTAGCATGCCATCCCATTGCCTACACAAAATATTGTCTTTCCGGTCCAAAGACGCCAAAGATGGACAGCCAGCTGAGGTGTCGCTACTACACGGGAGAAAGCGGCTTCTTCAAGCTGCAGCCAATAAAGCTCGAAGAATTCAACCTTAAGCCTTACATCGTCGTGCTGCGCGATATCCTTCAAGATAGAGACCTCAACGATATGATGGACTTCGCTAAGCCACGGGTAAGGAAAGCACCACCTCCTGTTTTTTCAATAACATAATTTAGAAGAGCTGTGCGATTACCAGTTCAAATCGAAACACTCAGTGTCATCCCTAACTTTGACACTGCTAAAAAAACAATATCCGTAGCCTTTTTTTTTTTTTAGTGTGAAGGTTATGCATTATGCAGTGCTAATCAATTTGAACCGGTATACGCACACCCCTATAATTTAGTCAGAAGGGGCTATAGGCTGCTATGCACCTACTCATTTCTTCAAACAAACCGGAGCGCTCCTAGCGGTAGGCAACTGGCGCTGCGCATGCGCTATCGGGTGTGGGGAAAAGCGCCGCGTCCCGCATCAACAAACCATTGGAATGTGAAAAGGGAGCTTCTGGTAAACCTCAGAACGGCGTGCCGACGTTTCGTAAGGAGACCTCCTGCCAGCTTCGCTTCCCTTGGTGTTTTGTATGGACTAAACCATTGGAATGTGATGTTGTCGGCGTCAATGTAACTCCCCGAACTCTTTTTTTTTTGCGTTGGAATTGTTAATTTTACGTCTTCCTAGCAATCTCCTGTCATTTTCGCACGTCCTGAGCGAAATTAACGAAGTTTGTTACACCGGAAACGTCCATGTAGAGAATGTGCCGTGCCCGATTTATTCCGCTGTACGCCGCAGAATGGACGCTAAAGCCTGATTTACATGATCAGATTCTGCTCACTAATTTCAGTCGCGACGTCGCTCGGGCTGCAATAGCGTGGACAGTAGCTACAACGCTCAATGTCGATACTGAAAATCGCAAGCAGAATCGGACCAAGTGAATCAGGCATAAAAGGTCGGCGATAGCCACTGGTAACAATGATCAGCATCTCCTTGCATCTAGTGTTTACACCGTAACAGAGTTGAGTTGGTGTATACGAATAGACACTGAGGGTGAGGAGGAGATGGCTGCGCGCGGGGACATCAGACCGCCGATCTGTGATAGGACGGATAGTGGGTGCCAGACGCTAGCTCAGCCAGACGCTCTCGTTCGTTCTGATTGGCGGGAGCCGGTATGTAGAAAGAAAGGCAGCAAGCCATTCAAGCGCCAGTCATTTAAAAAAAAAAAGATGTAACCAAAATGCAATTTTTTTTATTGCACCCTTTGATAGAAGATTTCTATCTTGTTTCAAGCATGTAAGACATGGTCATAAAAGCTTAACAACTGAAAACCAAAATTGATCTAATCTTAGACCATATGAGGCAAAAAAAAATTAAAAATGGGAGCCGAGACGGCATTAAAAATCCCGTAGTTTTAAAAAAAAAGTTCTAAAAACTGGAAATGCAGACTTCTACATCTGTTGGAGAAGTACATAAACCTTCAGAACTGTGCCTTCGTGTGGTACACCTCGAAGCATGGGATGGCACACATTCACACGCCGCAGTCCTTGCACCAGTAGCGCGTTTATTTGCGCACCTTCTTGTCCACACCACCTCGTGCCTTGCAGCACACGACGCACCTTCGTGTTGGCAGCTCCTTTCCAGGCGTTGGTGGGATGTAGGACACAAAGTGTCTGGCGGTCAGACGCCGCAAGCTGGTGTCGGATGGCCTGCCTTTCTTGAGGGTGCGGTTCGGATCGTGGTACTCCTGGACCATTCCTTCGACCAGCGCCAGCCGGAACTCCAGGTGGCTCAGCTTTTCGCCTTGTTTCTGGTCGAGCAAAAATGCGTTGAAGACTGGCATGTTCAGGAGGTGACTGAAAATCTTCTTGTAATAAATTTTTTGTCTGCTTCTGACCGCAGGGTAGTAGGAGAGCATCTAATCACTCTTGTCAACACCACCCACGGTGTGGTTGTAGTCGATGACCACAGCTGGTATCGAGACCGTCTCTTTCTTCCTATTTACCATTTCTGTCATGGTGGCATCATGCACAGTAGAGAGCAAACTCGCAAGCTTCTTATCCCTCCACTGGAGTGCCATGCACTTTCCACGCTGGTATGCCACAATATCTCCCTTTTTGAGATTAGCATCTTTCAGAGGTGGCATATCTTTGCGGGATAGTCGCACAGTGCCGTAGACGTCAGTCTTTGCGGCTCAGAAGCTTCTCAGTCAACTCCGGCGACGTGTAGAAATTATCCACAGTAAGGCAATAGCCCTGGTCATGCAGTGGCTTCATTAGCCTCATGACGACTTTCATTCCCATGGCACTTGCCTCATCGTCGACGTCAGTGCCCTTGCCTGTGTAGATGATGACGTCCCATATGTAGCCGGATGCTGCCTCACACAGCACATAGAACTTAACGCCGAAGCGGGACCGTTTTAGTGGAAGGAACTGCTTCCAGGATAGTCGTCCCTTGTAGAGCATGAGGCTTTCGTCGATGTATATATTCTCTTCCGGCATGTAGTTTGCTTTGAAGCGGTCCTTCATGAGCGACAGCACCGGCCAGATCTTGCGAAGTTTCTGACGAGCTTGCCCCACTTCGCCAGCATCATCTTCGTTGTTCGCGAAGTGAAGAAACTTCATGAGCAGAAGAAATCTGCTCTTACTCATCACCTCTTTAAACACTTGGGTTTCGATCACTCTGCGCTTTGACCAATACCACTGGACCACTGGCTTGTGTATTCATTGTAGAGGCAGCAGGGCGACGACGACCTTCATTTCTGCTTCCGTCCCCGGTTTCTACGCCTTCACGCGGGAGTTCCTTGAGATCAGCGCGGTCGCCAAGTGTTGATCGGCATACCTGTTTGAGTCATTACGTCCGGGCTCAGCAAGAGTTCTAAGTACCCAACAGCGTCTAGGGTGCCGTCTTCGTCGAGACCAGCCGAGACGCCCGGCGTGGCAATAAAGGGAAAGCGGAAAGGTGCTCGTGGAGGATTTGTCGTGTCCACCTTTGTCCAGTCCCGCGCCGAAGCAAGGACCTCATCGCCGCTAAGGTCCGAGTCGCTTGAGCTTTCAAACTCTTCCGCGGACTCCCCGCTTCCATCGCTATCGTCTAGCGCAGAGTCATCATCATCCGAACTAGAAAACTCATCATCAACTAAAGAAACGCGCTTTCGAGGCGAGCGACGCATGTCACCACTCGAAAGAGATGCCACTTTTAAAAACCCATGTTGCCGGAGGAGCACGATAGATTCGCAAAATGATGCCGAAATTAGCGAAATTTCGGTTCGCTTTTTCTCCTGGTGGCTAGCCGGAGAACTATTCTCAACGTAAAAATAGACTGGACGAGCCTGCCTTGTCGGTGGCACTATAGACACACGCTGAAACGAGCGGACGAGCGACGCTGGTCATCAGCATTTGCAGGACGAACTCCGTGGACGAGTCAGACTCGTCCTGGGCGTTTAAAGGGCTAGCCTTTGCGCCTCCCCACTTATCCTTCCAATCGGAGCTCGGCGCTCAGACGTCCCTGCGTGCTCCCGTCTCCTCCTCTCCCTTAGTTTCTATCCCTATAATCACTGCCTGCTTATGAAACGCAGCGCGCGGAACATCCACGGCATCTCATTATCGCTTCGCAGCCAATCAGATTTCGGCGTTAAAAAGTAATAAGAACGCCAAGGAACGAATAAAATGATTCTGTCGCAAAAAGACCAAAGCGCGAATATGACGTCACGCCGCTGAGGTGGCGCTGCTGTTGGCACGGCGCATGCGCACAAGCCTTTCAATGCGCAAACTGGTTTCTGCGCACGCTCTTCTGCTTTTAGACCTGATGTGGGCCAGGGCGGACGCGTGTTTGTAAACAGCGCGTTGGCGTGTGGACAACTCCTGGTTTGTTGGCAGTTCAAACTGAAAACGACAAGTTGAGGAGGAAAAGAAATGTACGCCTTATTAACACACACTTTTGCGTAAACCAACAGGGATTGTGTACTAAAATTGATATCCAGTTGCATGTCACGTCATGTAAATTCCATCCCTTGCCAGTCTGTATACGTGGCTTGCACATGACGTCATTGAAAGAGCGCTCCGATGACCTCCAGAGAAAAGGGGAAGAAGGAGCTCCCCTGTTATCAGGATCCTCCCTTGTGCCTCCCGGATATGCACAGACGTCGCTAATCTCCTCCCACAAGATTATAGAAGATTAACCTGTCACTCAAAAGTTTTACAAAAGCAGCTTCCCTCTCCTCCTTTTACATGGTGGTCAAAAGTATGCGACGTGACGTCAGTGCAAGGAGCCTATATGCACTTTCGAAATAAACGCTCGTCTAACTACATTATTTAACACTCATCATCGTAACTGGCTTATTTAACACTCATTATCGCCATAGACTTAAATTTTAATTTTCCTGGTATGCAACTGCATTTCAGTTCCAGCAGGGGAAGGTCTTGAACGCACGCAAAAGAAATATGTACTCATCGTCTACGACAGACATCTTGGTCGACGCTGTTATTATAAATACATTTCAATTTTTGTCAATATAAAAACGGTGTTCCTTATATAGCATAAGGTCCCGTCGGGTTATTAAATGTTTTGCATACTCTGCTTGACGGTTCAATAGAGTCTTACATCATTTTCTTGCGTGCACTTACGCATCCTCTTTAAATCGAACGAAATTATTAGTATCAAAGTGTTTTACTCCGATCTTTGAATTTTTATTTTGTGCCAACTTGTCACTGGTTTTATTAATCCAACATGTTCATGACACGCAATTCGCTAACATCAGTATTGTTGTGAAAATATGCCTATAGAAACCGGAATATACTGTATTCATGGTGTTGATTAGCTCAATATCTAGCGTATACATGTTCGTGTGTTTTACCCCGAAGCCTCCAAGCTTTCGTTAAGCTGAATAAAAAAAAAAACATCGACTGATTGATTCATTAATTTACAAAATAGTGGATTGCTTAATTGATTGATCTATTTATTGGTTGATAAATGTTTATTTTGGGAACTAGGAAGCCAAGTAAAGTAATAAAATCGTGAAGTAATCCATCTACGGTTGACTTCGTGCATTTTTTTTCTCTTTCTCACGGCAGCTGGAGCAATCAAAAACGGTCTGCGAGGCTGATAAAAATGGACCACCCTCTCGTACAAGCTCCAAGTAAAGATTCCTTATCCCCAACATTAACTTTAATTTTTTCTATTATTGTTATTATTTTATTACTTGTTATTATTATTCTTTATTACTATTTTTTATTATTATTTATTATTATTATTATTTTATTATTATATTTTTTAATCATGTATTGTTAATATTTCCTATATTGGGTCATCCAAGCCATGAGTGAAACTTCTTTATTTTTGTAATTGACACTTGTACTTCCATGGACTATCTTGCGTTAATTTATAAACTTCGCTGCCGGCTGGGCTTCAGTCAGAGATGCTGACTTCAACTTTGACTGTCCCGACATGAACCTTTCAACTCTAAACAAAGCTTCTTTCTTTGGTTATTTTAAGATAAAGGACTTCAACGCAATTTGCTAATGCAAGATAAGTCATCTGAAGAATAATATAGATTTTGGAATAACTCAGTAAAAAGTATATCGTACCAAAAGAGTTAACCATTTGGAATAAAACAAGTGACACAAGGATCGGCCTCTCTTAAGGTTTTGCGTTGCTCTCGATTTAAACTGGTCACAAAACCTGAAGAAATAACTGATGAACGAGAGAAGCAGTAGAAGAATACGACATGTCATGACTAATGTAAAACATAAAAAATACAAACAAAAAAAACAAAAACTAAAAACAATGGCATCCTTAGCAGAGATGCGACTACCAGAACTATAGCCTCTGCTCGTCATGATTGGTAGTTTTTGACCTCTCCCCTCGTCGATCCTCTCTAACCTTGGCCCCGCGTATGTAGAAAAAGCGGATGGCTTTCGCTCCGCCGAAATTTGGATAGTGATTGTTGTGCCTCAAAATTGGTTCTACCTATTAATAGACTAGTAATTAGCACAAGGTGAGAGTCGCAATATTTTTTTTTTTTGCGAAGTTGTAAAAGTTTTAAAGGGGCGATGCAACGATTTTTGTATTTTGCGCAAATACCTCTTAGAATGGATCCCTGACGTTAATGACCTGTGAAATACCCGTTCGTTTTTCACCACTCGCAATCGAAGTCGCAGAAAAAAAATAAAGAAAAACGAGCAGAGTTCACCCCCTCAACTCGCAGCCAGAACAAGCGGCCACGTGATCTGGAGCCGATTATATGCGGCTAATGTTCATCATAGCCATGCGCTGGGGTTGGCAAGGCACAGGACACGCGCTGCGTTCACGACATTGTTATGGTTCGGCTGTTGTCGTCATTGCAGCGATTGGACACAGGACACTACGCGAATGCTTCTTGAGCTAGTAATTATCACGAGCCCAAATCGAGTGCCCACGCAATGCTCGGGTCCAATCTATGAGCCGCATTCAAATATCGTCACTGGGCGGTACTGCTACCGCCCAGCTACGTCATCAGGTTTTGCGAAGGAGAGATTGAATGAAAACGCTCGGTTTTGTCCTCGAAATTACAGCGCTACAAAGGCGTTTCTCGGTCAGTGGCGTTGCGTGCGAGTATCCTTGAGTCCCACTAGTGCCAGTAAGCTCGTGTAAAGTGAAAAACATTCCAAGTGAATATCGTTGCACCGCCCCCTTTAAGTTTGGTCTCAGTGGCTGAGAGCTTCTACTGACAACCCTCAAAACGTGACGTCAGAAGTTTAATTATGGGGCAATTCGGAAGCTTTGCAGCTGGTTTCGGACAAGTTTCAAGTAGTTTTGAAAAGTTGATGGCGTGAAATAAATGCTGGTTAAGCCCAAGTCAGAAAGAAAAAAGAAAAACATGCGTAAAATATTGTATTGTTTTGTTTGTTTTTAGACTGCCTGCTAGATTGAAAATTATACATGTGACGTCACCCCACTAAAGAGCGCGGTAAAATTTCAGTGTTTTTTTTTTTTCTTTTGCATTACCTTCATTTGTTGTCTTCTCCATTCCTTTTTTGAAGTTAGAGATGATAAATAGTATGCTAGGAACTAAAAAAAAATGTCTTTATTTTGGGGTGCTCAAAGTACCGCCAGAGCTTGTCCTACCTTCCTTATTCTGCAACAGACCATACGTTAGCCAAAGCTGCAGCTATCGCGACGAAATGTGTTTTTACTCTAAACATTTTTCTGACACCAGTACCTGGCTGAACGACGATGATGCTCCGGTTGCTGCGAGAGTGAATCAGTACCTGCAGTCTCTCTTGGGTCTGGGAACCTTGTACAGCAAGGACGAAGCGGAAAAATACCAGGTTAGACCTCTCTTCTAGTTTTTCATCAATTGTCTGGTATGTTTGTTTTTACTTCATTGTACAAATGTCTGCAGTAAAGACAAAGGCACAAGGGCGTGAACCTAGCTGAACATAATTCGCAAATTTCAGTGATAGATGTACCGCGGTGTGAGAATCGAGCTCCCTGGCTCCTGGATGATCGACTTCAGACGTGCTTGCTGACTCACCTTCCTGAGGTGGAAGTATAATGTACGGCTCTCATTTCGCTCGTATTAAAAAAAAAAAAAAAAACTAAAATTACTTACGCGTCGCATATCCAGCAACGTACTGCTGTTCTACGACGATCATCCAATGGACAGCTATTTTGATAGGAACTAGCGCGCAAGGCTCTTTTCTAAGCCACGCGCTCGAGAGCATGCATTTGTCGGTACTGCAGATGTTTGTCAGATGAATTATTATAGACAAGGGGAAGCTATTCAGCCCCAATCGACGGCTGGCGTCTACCCTGTAGGTGAAAAACTAAGTCAATGTAGTCACTACTGACCTTGGGTTTTTAACGTGCTTCACGCAGATTACGCGACCGCGCGCCGTCATGATGCTCATCCAGATCGAAACCGTGAAGGGTGGGGATGAAAAATGGTATGCCGGGTTCTGCAATGAGAGCTCTCGGTCTCTACTCTCAAAAAAAGGGTGTAGTGTTACACCCTTCTGTCCCATATAATACACGCTTGCACCTTTGCATCAATTGCATTATCATCATAAGCTTAAAATGCAGGCCGTTCACCCGTGTTAGTGTTAGACTGGTGGCAGCTGTTCATATCCGTTTGCTCTACTGACGTCTAACTCCTGGTTAGGTCAGTTGGCAGAGCGCTTACTGGAAATGTGAAGGTGGCGGATTTTTTCACTCGCGCACCAGTCACCTGGCTGTGTTTGAAGATTTGTGTTTGTCCTTCGTCCCCCCATGTCCCCCTTCTCCGGGAATTATTATAAAAGCTTTCATTTTTTATTTTTTTATATTTACGTTGTGTCATTTGTGTCATAGCAGCAACAACTAGATGCTTTTAACCTTTTTCCTCCCTTGCCTTTAACGGATTCCATATTCGGCGTACGCTTTTGGCGAACTTCATAACTCCGAGGAAGGTAGCGCCACATAAGCGGGAAAGGCGTGCGGGAAAGGAGCGGGTGCTACATCGTCTTCAAGTGTGCACCAAAATCTGACGCAGCCTAGCCTGCTAAATGAGAACCAGAGGGAAGGGAATAAATGCACGAGTTTTGAGCTGTGTATTCACTCTACCTCACTGTACTCGTATTCGGCCCAAGAACTGTAATAATAAAAAAAAAAAACACCTTTCAGCCTTTCCACTCTGGTGAAGAAAGAAGAGAAGCGGAGCTGTACAATGGAAGTAATGGCCGGCCGCAAGTCGGCAAGCCAGTGTGGAAAGGCTGCCGCCATGGATGATCGACGGCGGCAACCAGATACGGGGCTTGCCGGTGTCGCTCATAGATGGCGGTAGGTGTCTAGAGTTCGGTGTCTTCATTTCTTTGCGGGAGACACGATCCTGGGGAAACTAGCTCTTAACACCTCTTTTGTAAAAACGTCCGGCTTCTCACGAAATGTTACTGATTTCCCCCTTTGTCTGGGTATTTAAGATATGGGCGGTTTCATTTGGATTCAGGGAACGAGTGCAACCGTAATTTTTATTTTGCTTCAAATTTGTATATTTTGTGACGCATCTTCAAAGAAAAATTATATTTTTTTTTATTTTAATGGTGATTCAAAAACGCCACGCACGACAATCGCCAAAACCTAGCCGTCCTTTCCCGCTATGATATTTTTTTTTTTCTCAGAAACTAAAAATGTCAGGACATTAAAAAAAAAGGGGATTGTTCTTCTTGGAACATGCGCCACGAAATATAAAAATTTGAAGCAAAATAAAAAAAAAACGACTGCACCTCGTTGCCTGAATCCAAATGAAACCGCCCATGTACGGGGGGGCATTTCAGATTGGTTACATGCCATTTTATCGAGACGTACACGTTTCAAATTCCAAAAGCATCGCTCTTTCTTAGTCAACCAAATGTTGTAAGAACCACTTTGAGCGGCACATGAAAATTGGGCATAAAAATTAATGAGTCTTCATGTGACATCGAGTATACTTGCGCGCAGCCTTGCCAAATGTGCAGGGTTGACAATGTAACGTTACAAGTTGAAGAGGAGAAGAAAGCCCCCCTTTTCACCCGAACACTCTGCTGTGCA
Organism: Ixodes persulcatus; assembly: GCA_013358835.2. NCBI lineage: Eukaryota > Metazoa > Arthropoda > Arachnida > Ixodida > Ixodidae > Ixodes > Ixodes persulcatus. The sequence continues at coordinate 634,790 of JABSTQ010010796.1, read as the reverse complement.
CCCCCACGTCGATTTTGTGCCCTAGACGATTGGCCCTTTATTCAAAAATTCGCTCAACAACAGCTTCGCTCTCACTCCCTCCTGTGGCTTCCACAGCGCTGCGCGTAGCAAGTGAGATAAAGTATAGGACTTGGAATTTTCTATGCTCGAGTTTTCTTCCGTTTCTGGTCTGTGTCCACTTTGTGCCAGTGTTGGCGGTAACGCGTTAACTTTTTTCTTTAACGTGGTAATGTACTTGTTACATTTTTAAAACAATAACGAGTAACGTCCTAACGTTACACTCTCAAGAAAAAAGGGTGTAAAAAGGTGTATCGTTACACCCTTTTTCCCATATAATACACCCCAAAACTTCATTTCGACGTACAGAGCCCTATAGTCGAACAGACAGCCCCAGATTTTATGAGGGGCTTGATAACGGTGCGATTTAACTTTCTAAATAGCTAAAGTACGTATCAAAGACCACATAAAGAAAACACCGAGTTTTTACAGTACTGCCAAGAAAACCCCGTTTATTTAATTTTCTTTTTTAGTCAGTAAATTCGTACATTAGCTATTTTAATAAGTTGTACCACACGGCTATCAAGCACCTCGTAAAAGTTCGGGCCGTTTGTTCGACTGTAGGGCGCTGTACGTCGAATTGAAGTTTTGGGGTGTATTATATGGGACAAAGGGTGTAACGATACACCCTTTTACATCCTTTTTTCTTAAGAGTGTACTTATGTCGAGTAACGTGGTTACGTTACTCGTTTCTTCTTCTAAGGACTTAAAAAATTGCACATCAATTTTTTTCGTGTTGTTAGGCGCCATGCCAAATAAATCTGATAGTTTTTTTTTTTCTTCTTTTTTTCTTTGCGTTTTTTCTTTTGATTATTTAGGGGGAACCGTGAATAAGATAAGGGTAATTATGTTCTGTTTCTGGGTGGACGCAATGTTCCTTGAAATATGGCACTTATGCATTCCTCTGACGTCAAAGGAGTAAAACGTGTTAATTCATAATTGAAAAATGTAATCGAAAACTAACGTGCGTCACTTTTTATCGGTAAAAGTAAAGATAACGCATTCCTTTTATTTTGATGTAACGCAGGTCGGTAACGCGTTCCTTTCATTTGCAGGTAGCGCGTAACGTGTTTCGTTAGAGAATACACAAAAAGAATAATATACGTAAAGGACGAACACAGACACACGCAGTTCTTTCAATGAGCAACGAACATTTATGAGATTCCCACGACGCAATGACCTTGAACTCCAAAGAATTAAAAGAAAACGAAAATACTCAAAATTTAAAATAAAACCAAATTACTCACAAATTTTTTCACAAATTTTTCGGGGGTTAATTTTCCTTCTTTCTTTTCGTCTTCCTTTTCCCCCTTTTCAGGGGTTAATATCCATAATTTTCCTATCATTTTAATTTGGTATTTTAATATTTGTGAGTAATGTGGTTTTATTTTAAATTTTGAGTATTTTCGTTTTCTTTCAATTCTTTGGAGTTCAAGGTCGTCGCGTCATCGGCATCTCATAAATGTTCGTTGCTCATTGAAAGAACTGTGTGTGTCTGTGTTCATCCTTTACGTGTATTATTCTTTCTGTGTATACTGTAGTTTTTCAACGCGCTCTGCTACGTGTACTGTGTTTCGTTACTTTTTCTCTTATCGCTAACGCCTACAATACTGCTTTGTGTCAATGGCAGCTGGCCAACTATGGCATTGGAGGACACTACGTGCCGCACCACGACTATTTTGAAGATTCCCACACCTCCTCCAAGGGCGTGAGTAGTCACAAGGTCCTTCTTTTCGTGTTTCTGTTGTTGTTGAGTCCGGGTGATGCTTGGGATGCTATACTGTCGAGACCGGTTATAACGAAGTCGGTTATAACGAAATAGCTGCTACAGCGAAGCGATCGCGACTTCCCATGCCCTTTTGCGCTTCGTTACAACCGAAGTCGCTTATAACGAAATCGCGAATATAGCGAAAGAATTTTCGATTCCCGTTGACTTCGTTATAATCGGTCTCGACAGCTATATCTATTAAAAATGATCAAAATAAGCGTAGAACGCGGTATATTGGATCTGTTCCTCTATTAAAATACAAAGAAAGAGGGCGAATGCAAAAAAGCACGAGCACACACACAACACGTCTCAATCTAGAGTGTTGTGATACTGTTTCAAATTTACTTTCGTTCTTGGTCTCGAACGTGACAACTCTTTGTTTTCCCTTTTAAGTCACTGTATCCCGAAAAAGTGTTATCATTTAAGATGTTTTAGCGTGACTTGCCCTGGTGCATGCAGCCGTCTTTCGTTTGAACGGTCGTGGTTTGGTTTGGACTGAACTGAACTGGATGTGAACTACTTTCGTGAAGGCAGTTCACTGCGCGCGATTCACGCAGTGCTCTTTCGCTCTATTCGTTCGCTCGTTACGTCCACTTTCTCTCGAACAAGAGGGAAAGAGTCTTCTGGCAGGCTTCCAATGACGCGCCGCGGGAGCGGGAGGGAGAGGACGCTATGGTTGCTGCATCCGAAACAGCCGACGCCCGGGAGAACAGACTGGCTCTCCGAACACAGCAGTGTAAGCGGACCGTTACGAGTCCAAACCCCGCGCGTTAAATGCTAAAGCCTTTTGTCGAGAATCATCGTAAAGCGACATCAGTGATTTCGGCACCACTTTGGTAACACTCTCTCATTTTATTTTGGACCATGGAATGAGAGGTTACTCCTTGAACTCTCTATTCTTGGTGAGCTGATGCAAATTTGGGGTGACAGCGAATTTGCTGTCACCGCAGCGCTTATAAAGACAGAAATGTCTTTATAAAGTCTTTTCTTGTATACCGAAATTTTGTTAAGTACACACCAGCAAAACGAGCGCACATCTTCGCATCGCCACCACATGTGGAGTCAGTGCTTGGAGGTACTGGAAAATAAATTCCCTGTCTTTAAATACGCAAGAGAATTGATACCGTCGTGAAGGCGCTGTCACACTGAGGCAACACGTCGGAAACAGCCGCACAACATGTTGTCCAACAGTCTGGAAACTTGCTGCTTGCTCCCCGTGTTGTCCGACAACCCTGTCACCTCGCGGACACAGCAGCGCAACATGCGCGACAAAGACAATGTTGCCTCGCTACGACATCTTTCGGCAACAGAAATAGCAGCAGCTTGTCTTGGACGACGCGTGGTGCCCAGATCGGTGGATGAGCGAACTTCGTGCCGCCAACACGGCAGCACACATATCTGTGATGGCAGAGCAAGTTCTCTATCAATAACGTCTTACACAAATAAAGGCTTGGAAAACGTTATATAACTCTAACTAAGGCTGGCATGCCGTTGAAATAATTTGATGAATGTTTTTACTGCGTAATAACGGAAAGCGATTGTCGAAATGGTCGCAGATATGGTCGTGAGCGTTCAGACTGGTGTTTAAATTAAAACTGCCGACAGACCAGCTCACATTACTGCTGGCGAAATAAAATGGCATGCGCACTGATTCCCTGATAAAGTATAATAAGATTAACCCAGAAATGCAAAGAGTAAACAATCCCAGTGCTAAAACGATCGCTCTGGTTATGATTGTTGATGATTGGAATTTGGAAACAGTCGCTACCAAACACCTGAATTGTTTCAAAACACCCCCGTACGTTTTGGGGAATAAAGCGATCACATAGCAGGTGGTAAGAAAATGGCCAGCGTTGAAGAATACTTATTCCACCGATGATTATGAAGGCTGATGGTGTCAGTGTCGCAGTATTTAAGCACTGTCAGTTCAGCTCAACACCAAAAGACAATTTTGGGTACTGCCGGTGCTAACGTAATTTCACAGTCGGAATAGGAATTGCATGAAAGAAAGAACCGGACAAAAACTCTTCAAACGGTGACGTAAATCCCGAACATGTATGAGTGATCTCACTTTCCTCGGTTAGGGCTAACTGCTTTGTCAGCGAATGAAGAACATTTGGGTTAAGTAAAGGATGGAAAATACTACAATTGTCATTTCCAACGCCGCCCCGCGGCACACGAACGAAGGTGAACAGTCAAGACGGCGGAGTGTTCGCCGTGTTGGCCCCGCCGTCAGCGTGGTGTGACTGAGAGGTCGCAAAACAAATCGGACAGCACGGTTGCCGGACGACCGCAACATGCTGCCCTAATGTTGTTGCCGCGATGTGACAGCGTCGCCGGAAACACGTTTTCCTCGTGTTGCAGGATAGAGATGTTACGCATGAGCGATAAGTTGATTGTATACACAGTGCCAAAGGCGCTTATATTGCCGAGAAACGTTTTCAGTATGATGGTGCTCCCTAGCAATCTTGGCGCGGGTGCTTCAGAACTAACCTTTCGAAGCTTCTTAAATATGGAAGAACCGAAATAGCGAATTGCCGTCTTTATTTATTTATTTCAAATACTGCAGGCAGCAGCTCTGCCCAGGGAGGGTGGGGTTACATTAGGTGTGGCAAAACAAAAGGCTCAAACGTATTCACATCTATTCTTTCAACAAGTAATGTCGGCAAGCAATTCCACTGTTCAGTTCTGTTAAGTAAGAACCCTTTTTGAAATAGCTTACTAGTTTAGTTCTGGCAAAGCATGGTCGAATCACTCTAGATTTATTTAGTCCTGTAGATCTTTGAGGACCAGGAAATAAATATGTTTCACTTGTTAAGCAATATCTGTCGGAAACGAGTAAATAAAGAGATTTTAGCTTAGCGATCTGTCGGCGGAGATGGAGCGGCTCCAGTTCCAGGTGCTTTAGACTATTGGTTACTGATGATCAAGATTGATAGTCTGATGAGATAAACCGACCAGCAAGACGTTGGATACACTCCACCTTTGTAATGTCTTTAATGAAATGTGGATCCCATACAATTGAAGCGTACTCTAGGACTGGTCGGACAAGAGAACGGTATGCTTGAAACTTGGCATTCGAGGGCCAATCCTTTAATTTTCTTTGTAGTAAGCACAGCTTCTTGAATGCCCTAGCGCATATGTCATTTAGATGCTCTGTTTTGTTCTGTTTATTGTTAGACCCAAACACTTCACAGAAGAAACTGTCTGAATACACTGATGTCCAATGTAATTAGTCTACGATAAGGAATTTTTCTTTGTTTATACAGTCATCGCGACTGTTCTGTAAAAGTTAATTTTATTACTCTGGAGCTCACACCAGTTCGCAAGTTTACAAAGATTGTTATTCAGCAGTGTCTGACAGGAAGCGTTTGTGATAACCGTATAAATGACACAGTTATCAGCAAATAATCTGACTGTTACACTTTCATCAATATCTTTGGCAATGTTATTTATATAAATTATAGTAAAGGCGCAAGCATGGAGCCCTGCGGTACACCAGAAAAAAACCTGTATGTTATCAGACATAGACCCTTTACATACAACAAATTTGTTTCGATTGTGCAGATAGGCCTTCATCCAAAGAGCAAACCTACCCAGAAAGTCTCGCCTTCTTTAGTCTATAAATCAGCAAATCATGAGGCACATGATCGAACGCATTTGCCTGATTTGAAAAAAAAAAAAAAATAGCACAAATGTTTTGGCTTTTGTCAATCGCTGCGACAAAGTCGTGGACTACAGATAATAGTTGTGTTGTTGTACAGACATTTCTCCGTAATCCGTGTTGACTTTTGTCAATAAAAGTTAATTGACTCGAAGGAGTTAGAAACGTGATGAGCATTTATACGCTCAGGAATCTTGCAGTTTGTACTTATTCAGAATCTGGGTCTGTAATTCACAAAGTCTAATTTTACACTCGTTTGAAATAGAGGGACCACCCTAGCCGGGCCCGTTAGCCAATCATTTGGCAGACGACTCTTGTTGAAGGAGGAATAGAAGCGCACGCAAAAGTACTCGGAAATCATCTCAGAGTAGAGCCGCAGAAAATCATTCAGTAATAAGTATACCGTCAGCACCGGATTATTTCTTGGCTTTGATATAAAACAAAAGTGAAAATATGCCCTCATGAGTTAGTACGTCACAGCATTGAATCACGACCGGGTGAAGCTACATAATCTGCATTTTAAATGGCAAGAGATTTCGGCATTGTACAGGCTCTATAAAAACTGGCATTAAATTAATTTACAACGTTTTTTTCTTTTTTTTTTAAGATTAAGAGCTATAGAACCATCGATTCTTGGTTGGTCCAAGGATCCATTGGAGTCACACAGAAAGCGCCAAAACTTTTGCGGAGATTCTTTCAGAAAAGTGGTCGAGTTTAACAGCGAAATGTGTCTCGTGCGGTACTTAGCTTAGACAGCAGCTCGGCATTGAGAGCGTTAATCTCCGAGTTATTTTTATATTTGGCGTTACGTTTTCGTGCGACTCGTCGCTTTAGATTAATTATCTTTCGACTAATCTATGGATAGTATCTCTTAGTAATTTTTTGACGAATGGGAACAAAATTATTAATACAACCATGATGAGAGGGATTTGAACATGTCCCCAAGTAGTGCAACATCACCATTGCGTTCAAAATAGGCAAGAAAAAATTCGAACAATCGAGAACCGATTTAACATCTGCGGCTGCGAAATCAGTAAAAGTTTCAACTAAAGGTGCTGCCTTATTGTTACGAATACTCAAAATCAAATGAATCAGTTTACGATCGGCAATACTGTCCCTGGTAGTGACTATGCAATCTTCTGAAAAAATATTTTCTGAAGATTAGGTCTAGAATTGAATGGGTTGTCTCGGTGACTCGTGTTGGAACAATGACCAACTGTTTAAGGTCATGAAAGAACGCAGAATCCAGGAGAAGTCATGCGCGTCCCGTGATCCCGGATAGCTCATGTATTCCAGTCGATGCTCGGTATGTTAAAATCCCCAGTGAGCACGAATCTTTGATTAGGAGTATAGATTCTAGGTGGCCTGCCAGGCATTCCATAAACGACATGGCAATTTTCCGATAGTTGATTTTGCACCAAATGCTTTCGTGTTCGGACACGTCTTCCAGTTGAACGTAATTAACTTATTTTTTTCCTTTTTACTATGATTACCACGCCAACCCCGAGTCCTTAACGATCTCGTCGTATTATTTTCTATGAAAGAGGGATAATTTCGGATTCGATTATATTTGGTGAGAGCCACGTTTTTGTGATAGCCAAATTCTGAGGTTTATACAGGAAGAGCACATCTTCTAATTGGAATGTTTAGTTGATAAAACTTCTTGTAATCCTCAATATGATGCGTAGCGTTGTGAATTCGTTTTAGGAGGACGCTTGTGGCAAGCTGGATTGGGGACCTTTTTCCAATCGGGAATAGACCGATCTCACCAAGCGTTCGGCGCATGCGTGGTGCCGCCATAACTTTCGTTCACAGGAGGCAAAAGGCAATGCGCGTGTGCAAAACGCACGCGCGCAGAGCTCCAGCGAGGTTGTTGCGCGTGCAGAAAGACTAAAGTGCCCTCGATGCCTTGCGGCAGCGTTGGCGTAGCCAAACTGGCTGGTGAGATCGGTCTATTAGTTAGGTGGACTTGTTCCAGTCGTGAATTCGCTTCGAATCAGACATAGATGGTAACATCCATACGTAGCCGGTCATAGTAAAGCGTAACTTTCTGGCCCCATGCTTTGAATGTTTTGACAACAGAGACTGATCAGCATATCGCCTTCTGACGTTTTGGTCGCCTGTATGTTATTATCTGTTTGTGTCCAGCTAGCAGGCAAGGAAGGCAATGACGCAACTTTCCCAGGAACCAGTGGCTTTAGCTTTCACGAGCACTCGCAGATTCAATACATTTTAAAAAGCCACGCGCTAGCCCCCTTACCTCTGTCAGCACTGCAGATACATTTGCGTTCCGTCGGAACTGTTGTTCATGGCAGCCGGTAAGTTTCTGTACCCACAGTTCGCTCTGACGACGAATCGTAAATACCTCGTATTGGCAACCTGAGCGATCGATACCGTCGCTGTGGTCGGCCTGCCACGATTGGCCGAACGCTGACTATGACGTCAACAAAGGATTTCTCATTGACGGAAAAAGGACTATTGTATGAACTTCAATCTTGACGGTGTTTGCAGCGTTGCTTTCAGAGCGCAATGATTTGAAACTTCCACCATGCTAATTACAAACACCATCGAACTTGTTAGCAACGTAATGACATCAGGAGATGTAACCATAGAAGGAGTCGACCCAACCCTCTCGCCGCCAATAGACGCTTTGCATCCGGTTTGCATAGGCGCAACCATAATTGACTTTCAGTTTTTGCTTCCTCTTATATTTGGATTACTTCTCTCCATCATTACCGCAGCAGGACAGTTTACTGCCATTTTAGGTCGAACTGTGTCTTTGTCCCCAACACTGGCCTTTGTGAAGGCCCAGCCCTCCTCAGCGGCTTGGTGTCTCGGTAAGACAAGAGAAGGTCATCAATGGCGGAGCGCTTACCTTCTGCCAACGTTGCTAGATTTGGTCAGTTATGGAACTGCCCATGTACGCTGCTTCCACGAGCAGTACGCCCTCTCCCCCTCACGACACGCGCCTCCCGATGCTCGATACGCCACCGTGTTGTTCAAGGCTGCTCCGGTAACTGCAGCGTATTCTATGGAATACATATGTTTCGAAACCTAGAGGGCGCTTCACTGTCATCCATGGAACTTACAGTTTTGAAACGAAAATGTAGATTGGGCTTCAAACGACTGGAGGCTAAAGTTCCTAGATAAGTGGTTCCTACAAGTAGCGACATTCTTTGAAACGCCGACTACGTGACGGTGCAGATTTTGGGAAGCCAGTGGCGGCGCACAGCATTAGAGTGAACTGAATGACGCCATTATTTTCCTGCAGAATGTGCCTCGCCATTCGTTTAGCTACAGTGTTCTAGAGGATGTAGTAGCAAGAGCGGCGCCGGCTTACCATGGGCCGCTTAAAGGGGTACTGAAACGAAATTTTAGCGCCCATATTTTTGCATAAATATGGGCTAGGGACAGGCATCACCTCGGGGATATCAATATCGCGCTGTAAAACACAGGAGAACTAATTTTAAACCTAAATAAACGATTTCAACTTCTCATCTGGTGGATGGTGGGAAGTTCTCGTGACATCACTTGTGGCATAGGAGCAGCGCCGTTCTGCGGAAATACGGCGTGCCGGCAGAATTAGCCTAGGCCTGAACGCGTTTGCAAAGCCTTGGCGGAGAAAGCCTAAGCGTAGTTGGCCACAGTGAGCTCGTTCTCGTTGTGGCTCTATGCACGACAACACGCGAGCACGCTTCTGGCACGGCCGGTATTAGTTGCTGCGAGTTGCGAGCCGACGTTAAAAAAGACACGTTTCAACTACGAGAGTGTCAGCAAGAGCCACGCGAATACCTGTTCACACTCGGAGCGGACGCGCGCGTTTGATCGAAGTGCTGGATTCGTTGTTTTAGACCGCGTTTCGGTAAGCGCTTCGGGACCGATCTTTCACGATTGCTAATCGATACTGACGTGACACTCGGCAAAGAAAGGTTGGACCGACATCGCGCAGCTCCCACGAACTGCTATAGCTCGACAGTGACGTAGCGTCCTGTCAGAATAAAAATGGCATACTAATAACAAAGTGTACATACCGTGTTCCGAAGGTAATCCGTATGGCGTTTATTTGAGCTCTATCACACAAAACAAGGAGATAGAATCAATGAGAGTCCCTTTTCGACGACAGCGTTCGTCCCCGCTGCCTCGGAAAACAAAGAGATCGAGATGCCAAGGGGAAAAGATTGACCTCTGAAATTTAGTTCAGGGATCAAACTATTCATCCGGGAAGGGTCCACAGGGGTCGCGCGGCCATATTCCATTCAGCAGGCCAGCCGGTCGTGGGCAGACGGTCTTGGCCAAGGATCGCCGGAGCAACGGTGCGTCGAGTCGGTGTTGCTCTAGGCCTACTATCCGAGCTCGCTTGGTCGGTGGAATCCTGGCCGTTGTAGCTCTTCTCGGGTGTTTGTGGATCCAGCGTTCTTGTTCGTCGTGGTCTGTTCGGTCTGTTTCAAGTACTCCTTCCTTTTTTCTTGCTGGTTGAAGTCGGGACGCGCGAGAAGAGCACGTAGAAAAAAAAATGTCCGTTGGTCGTCGCGACCATGTAACTGATGTAACTGAGCGACGCTGTCGGCCATGCGGCTTTGATCGGAAAAAATGCGTAAGACAGCTTCGGAGCTGTCGTAACCTGCGCAAAAGTTACGACAATTTAGTTTCGAGAATACGGGTTTTCTTTCAAATTTGTCGCACGCACTTTTTTCGTCGTAAGTTCGCTTTGAGAATCCGGCCTCCGAGCTGGTTTTGTCAGTGCTGCCGTGGTTGCCGACTTGCCGTGGTGCAGCGTGCGTGCAGCCCTTGCACATCTCAAACGGCCAGGTTGTCACAAATTGTAAATCGTCGACGCGCCACCAAGTGGCAACGCTCGTAACCACAACATTCACGCCGTAGCCTTTCCCGTCTGGCACAAGTGACGTCAGAAATGCGCCGAATATCCCAAGACGCATCGGGCTCTCCGATGGCTGATTTTCGAGCGCGCGCCCAATCGGGCCCCTCAGGGTGAAAAATATAGCCATCCGTTCAAAATACAAACGCGCGATTATGAATTATGGATATCATTGATCATATTAAACCTATTTCTGACCATAATAGGTGTATTTCAAGTTTCGCTTCAGTATCCCTTTAAAGACGGTCAACGTAGACGGCCGCGAGTGGCGCTGGAGTTCCGAGCGCTAGGAGAATTTGTGGCAGATGGCAGATGTGCGATGAGCAAAGAAGAAGGCGAAACTGAGGCGGTACGCTTCTCAAGAACGAAGCGCTGTTGCACTTTTCTTTGTGGTGTAGTAATTGGGAGTCTTCACCGTTCCGTTGCCGTCTCGGTCATAGATGCAAGGAAAAAGACGGACACACACACTGCTTCGCGCCGGGATTCCAGTCGGGCTATCCTGTCAACCAGCGATCGTAAGCCGTCGCTGTTTCGTGCGCCAAAGGAGGAGTCGCGCAGACTACAGTGGGAAAAAAAAAACCTTAATCGAGAAGATAAATTCCTCGCCGAGACATCAGCGGTGTGCGAGAGGCATTTTGAACCGCGCCTTATCCTTTTGGACTTTGTGCACATCGTCAATGGCGAAGAGGTTAGGATTCTATGTCGCAATATATTATGACTATTTTGTAGTCTTTTTGTGTAGTATGTTGCTGGATATCTGTCATGTGCTTGCTGTGTATGTCGATGAAGTGTATTACCACTTTTGAGAGGTCATAAAGCAGTGAGTTGAGAATAATTTTTCTTTTTTTCATATTAGGGGTTGTTGAAGTTTGTGTTCATATTGTATTTTAATGATTCATGTGCTCCCAATCGAGGTATTTTTTCTTCATAGACTGCCTTCCACGAAAGACAATTTGCTATATGTTCGCCAGTTGCAGTCGCACCTTGGCCGTTCTCAAACGCGCTCGGCCTTGCACCTTACACAACGCTGGTCCTCGCATCAGCAACACGATGACAAAAAGCAATACACCAGTTTATTGTTCCTCTCACCATTAAAAAGTGAGAGATTTCTTGAGATTTTTAGTCAATTCTTCCTTGTTATATCAGTATCGCGTGGTTTCGTTCAGCGACGCTATCACTTGGACTGCACGCTTAATAATATTAAGCGTGCAGTCCAAGTGATAGCGTCGCTGAACGACCTGTCAGTACTGGGAAGGGGGAGGGGGGGGGGGATTGATATTAATCAAGTTACCTCCATCAAAAACACGCGAATAATGAAAGTAGAAGATAGCACACACTCTAGAGGCATTAGTCCAAAGGAAAGCCTACAATTTTTCACATTAGCAATTGTTCTGCGTCTCGAAAAGCTCCAGTCGAACCACAGTAGTACACGCCGAGCAGCGCCGACGACGAGGCTGATGAAGGCACGTTCCTAGGGCTCAGAACAGCAGCGCTACGGTGTCGTCTACGCGCAAAATCTTCACGCGGCGGCCGCCGCTCTTGCCACTACAACTCTCTAGAACACTGTAGTTTAGCTGTCGTTGCTTTTGAAAAGAAGAATCAAGGGATTTTACGGGAGGCGGAGTGAAGTGGGGAGGGGGGGGGGGGGGGGGGTACCTCCTCCCACGTAAGTTCTACAACTGAGCTAAAGTCCAGACACAGCCGATGCTACGAGCTAATGGGACCAATCTAACAGCTTCAAAACCGCACGTCACGAGGCCTTTCCTGTTTATGACTGGTTCATCGATGATAGGACATGTACATAGACATGACGAACACCATGATGGTGCACTTTTGACGCTGTCTGATTCGTCTCCTCAGCAGCGTCAGTTTCGTCTGGACTTAGGTGAAACGAAGAATAGTAACGTTGCCTCCTGCACCATATATTTCGAACCATAATTTTTTTTTTTTTTCAGCGTGAACAAGTAAAATTTACCTTTAGCGTGGTACAATGACGTCACATGAAAGCAATGCATAGCAGGCCTGGTAGTACGGCGTCAGAAGACTATCATAGACCAACTGGCCACTATACTTCGTTTCAGCCTAGATCCGAGCGCGGCCGATGTTATGAGCCGAAGGGCCAATGAAACAGCGAAAGAGGCACAACGTCATGACGTGCTCTCTGCAGTTGATAGGACCAGCCGGTATTCGCCGTCTCTCTGCGGGTGCTCCTCCGCCGACTAGTCCTATCAAGCGCAGAGAACACGCTATGACGTTGCGCTTTTTGCGCTGTTTGATTGGCCCTTCGGCTCATAACATCGGCCGCGCTCGGACATAAGGTGACACGAAGTATAGTAAAGGAAAAAGACGAATGCGAAAGACGATCCGGAAGCCATCGACAGTTTATAGGGTGCCGCGGCCGTTCTGCGCGACGCTTCCCTTTCCTCTTGTCATCGCCCGGGAAAAAATAGTGTTTCCGGTGGTCGCCGCTTCGTGTTCTGCCGGCGCAGGTGGCCTGGATCTCTGAAAAGTTAACCCAGGTAACCTAGGTTCTTCAGTTACTCGAATGCTTTGCCATGAAAACACACTCTACTCAACTCATTTGCCTTAGGCAGCGCACCTAGAGCAGTGCGTTAGCTGCCACGGACGCACTGAAATACCGGATTTGCAAAGAGAACGAAGACTGCTGTGTCCGCTGTCTCGAAGGCTGATATCCACGGTGATAGATGGCGCCAGCCACCCCTCTCAGTTCAAAAAGGGAAATCTTGAGGCCACGCGTGTTCAGTCGTTCTTACTACGGAAAAGCTATCGGCGCCTAGACCGCTCAAATTTTGTGGTGAAAACTGTATTACCTAGTAAACAAATTCGAGCCTCTTTTGTTTTCTTTTTTAAATTCTTGCTATTTTTTTTTTAAGTTTTAGCGACCAGTTCAGACTGCGAACTCGCAGTGTGAACTACGACTTTTTTTGAGTTCGAGAAAAAGACTACTGTCGAGACCGGTTATAACGAAGTCCGTTATAACGAAATAGCGGCTACAGCGAAGCGATCGTGATTTCCCATTCATTTTTGCACTTCGTTAACCGAAGTAGGTTATAACAAAACAGCGGATATAGCGAAGTGATTGGCGACTCCCGTTAATTTCGTTATAACCGCGGTCTCGACAGTAAACATAATATAACCCGTTGGGAAATAACTTGGTTCTTAATGCACTATATTTACTTTTAGCATCGTTTCGGGAACCGAGTGGCGACGCTTATGATCTACGTAAGTACCTCTTTTCTTCTTCTTTCGGACGTCTCGTGAAAGTAGCATGTGTACAACATTCTCAACTGTCAAACACCGAACTTATATTCTTTATAAGTGTTTTTGGCGCACTGTTTACTTTATAATGGGCTGCTCCGTTCACGCCAACGCTAAAACTGACAACACGAATTTTAAACTGAATGAGTTTGAGTTTTTCAAATATTTTGCGTTCTTCCGCAGAGTTGCATCTTACTCGAACCATAGCTTAGATTACAATGAGTCTCGCGTTCTTTGTGGTTTTGTGACGTACCGCTCATCACTTTGACAGTTGTTTAAACAAGTCGTTTAATGTAACAAAAGAGTGCTCAGACGTTTGTCTCAATCACAAAATGCGGAGCGCGCGCTACTTTTTCTCTCCGCGATAGACCATGACAAAATAACTCCCGTGCTTTGTGACCACGACACCGAGTGGAGTGTTTAGCGTCCTATCCCGTCCATAGATCGAAAAGGGGGCCTGAAATGGCGCACAAATGGCGTCACAAACGCCGGAGTGTCATGCTGTCGAATGTCGCGATCCTGGCTGTTGGTCGTGGAAGTGTCGGCGAAAAGCTCGAGAGAACGCGAGTGCCGCTTTCGTCGCAACGTTGCAACTCCCAGCGGCAGTGGCTTCCGTGGACAGTCGAACCGGAGAGCAACCTGCAGCAGAACAGACGTCTGCCACATCGACCACAGCTGCTGGGACGCCACCAGGGTCGCTGCTCTCTATTGTAGATAGGCTCGATCGCGGATCGAGGCTTGTCTCGCTGGGGTCGAGCGGCACCACCGGTAGCCATCGCTTGACACCAGCTTTATAATGCGTGGGACTCTATGGGAGAAACGGAAAAAACTGCCAATTCTTAACTTGGTAGGTTGTCCTCGACGACAAAACGTTTGTCGTGTTTTTCGGGAATCAAAGTTAATATTCTGGTCGCGAATATCAAAGGCGTGAGAGCTCCAGTCTTTTTTTTTTTTTTAATAAATAGTATTTTGGTTGAGGCTCGAGGGTTGCAACTTTGTTGGGCGTAGACCGCGATGCGGTTCAATGAGACAAGGGTTCTCCAGAGTCAGTGTGGAGTCGCTCGTGATCTTGAAGTCAGCAGAGCTAAGTAGCCGATAACTTAGCAGGCCTTTAATGGGGACATTCGCATTTTTTTCAAGCGCTTGTAGAAAGTACTTCTGGTGCAAGCTTTTGCTCTGAACTGCAGTGAGGGCTTATGTGACGAACTAAGACTCGGAGCGTATCGTTCTATTGCAGATCGCGTCATTATTTAGCAATTCAAGGAGGCGACGCCTGCACAGTCGGTGGTGCTGCGGCAGATTTGATTTTCTCACTCGACGTTCCAAGACTTGAAAAATACCGATTTCGTCTTTAAACACCCGATATAATGATCTTAGTACATCATAAGATACTCCCCTTCGACCACCACGTGCAAGCTTCAGTATTCCTAATTTTGTGTGTGTCTCTCATAGACTGGCGTGTATTGCCGGGTGTCAAGCAGTGGCCGCCGGTAGTGCCGCTGAGGACTCCCGATCCGCGATCCAGCCTACTACATTAGAGATTAGGCGCCAGCCACCCCTCTCAGTTCAAAAAGGGAAATCTTGAGGCCACGCGTGTTCAGTCGTTCTTACTACGGAAAAGCTATCGGCGCCTAGACCGCTCAAATTTCGTGGTGAAAACTGAATTACCTAGGAAACAAATTCGAGCCTCTTTTGTTTTCTTTTTTTAAATTCTTGCTATTTTTTTTTAAGTTTTAGCGACCAGTTCAGACTGCGAACTCGCAGTGTGAACTACGACTTTTTTGAGTTCGAGAAAAAGACTACTGTCGAGACCGGTTATAACGAAGTCCGTTATAACGAAATAGCGGCTACAGCGAAGCGATCGTGATTTCCCATCCATTTTTGCACTTCGTTAACCGAAGTCGGTTATACCAAAACAGCGGATATAGCGAAGTGATTGGCGACTCCCGTTGATTTCGTTATAACCGCGGTCTCGACAGTAAACATAATATAACCCGTTGGGAAATAACTTTGTTGTTAATGCACTATATTTACTTTTAGCATCGTTTCGGGAACCGAGTGGCGACGCTTATGATCTACGTAAGTACCTCTTTTCTTCTTCTTTCGGACGTCTCGTGAAAGTAGCATGTGTACAACATTCTCAACTGTCAAACACCGAACTTATATTCTTTATAAGTGTTTTTGGCGCACTGTTTACTTTATAATGGGCTGCTCCGTTCACGCCAACGCTAAAACTGACAACACGAATTTTAAACTGAATGAGTTTGAGTTTTTCAAATATTTTGCGTTCTTCCGCAGAGTTGCATCTTACTCGAACCATAGCTTAGATTACAATGAGTCTCGCGTTCTTTGTGGTTTTGTGACGTATCGCTCATCACTTTGACAGTTGTTTAAACAAGTCGTTTAATGTAACAAAAGAGTGCTCAGATGTTTTTCACAATCACAAAATACGGAGCGCGCGCTACTTTGACTCCCGAAATGACTCCCGTGCTTCGTAACCACGACACCGAGTGGTGCGTTTAGCGTCCTATCGCGTCCATAGATCGAAAAGGGGGCCTGAAATGGCGCATAAATGGTGTCACAAACAGCCGGCGTGTCATGCTGTCGAATGTCGCGATCCTGGCTGTTGGTCGTGGAAGTGTCGGCGAAAAGCTCGAGAGAACGCGAGTGCCGCTTTCGGCGCGACGTTGCAACTCCCAGCGGCTGTGGCTTCCGTGGACTGTCGAACCGGAGAGCAACCTGCAGCAGAACAGACGTCTGCCACATCGACCACAGCTGCTGGGACGCCACCAGGGTCGCTGCTCTCTATTGTAGATAGGCTCGATCGCGAATCGAGGCTTGTCTTGCTGGGGTCGAGCGGCACCACCGGTAGCCATCGCTTGACACCAGCTTTATAATGCGTGGGACTCTATGGGAGAAACGGAGAAAACTGCCAATTCTTAACTTGGTAGGTTGCCCTCGACGACAAAACGTTTGTCGTGTTTTTCGGGAATCAAAGTTAATATTCTGGTCGCGAATATCAAAGGCGTGAGAGCTCCAGTCTTTTTTTTTTTTAAATAAATAGTATTTTGGTTGAGGCTCGAGGGTTGCAACTTTGTTGGGCGTAGACTGCGATGCGGTTCAATGAGACAAGGGTTCTCCAGAGTCAGTGTGGAGTCGCTCGTGATCTTGAAGTCAGCAGAGCTAAGTAGCCGATAACTTAGCAGGCCTTTAATGGGGACATTCGCATTTTTTTCAAGCGCTTGTAGAAAGTACTTCTGGTGCAAGCTTTTGCTCTGAACTGCAGTGAGGGCTTATGTGACGAACTAAGACTCGGAGCGTATCGTTCTATTGCAGATCGCGTCATTATTTAGCAATTCAAGGAGGCGACGCCTGCACAGTCGGTGGTGCTGCGGCAGATTTGATTTTCTCACTCGACGTTCCAAGACTTGAAAAATACCGATTTCGTCTTTAAACACCCGATATAATGATCTTAGTACATCATAAGATACTCCCCTTCGACCACCACGTGCAAGCTTCAGTATTCCTAATTTTGTGTGTGTCTCTCATAGACTGGCGTGTATTGCCGGGTGTCAAGCAAGTGGCCGCCGGTAGTGCCGCTGAGGACTCCCGATCCGCGATCCAGCCTACTACATTAGAGATTAGGGGCCAGGATCGCGACCGACGACATCATGACACTTTTTCGGCATCACCAGGTGGAAATCGAACGACTACTTTTTTAAACACGGTAAACATACTTGTCGGAGACTAGTTCTAGGCACCATACCTTATCTAAAGCTGAGGAACTTCATATTTTCGATTTGTAATGGTCGCCAATTGTGTCCCCACTGCAGCACCAAAATGGCAGCACCCACAAGAAAATCAGGGATCGACTGCTGACACCTAAGCTTATTTGCTGGCTCTAATACCGTGTTTTTATATAAGCTCTGTACTGGAGTATAGGCAACACAGAGGCACGGGTTGTGCTTTGTGTAGTGTTCTAGTACAGCTGTTGCGGTTACCATGGCAACTACGTCAACATCCAAAAGGTACGTCAGGAACCTTAGCGAATGTACGGTGCCTGAAAATAGGCTTAGATCTGCGAGGGGAGGAATAATATTTTTAGTTTCTAGGCTAGGTGGCGCAAGCTACCTTTCGTTATAAAGGATACAGCCATTAGCGTCCATCCATCTATCCATCCATCCGCCCATTCTAATATTCGTGTTCTACTCGTGTGTTTACCGTCCTAACCAGCCCATGCATCAAAATTTGTCCCGAAGTGGCAACGAATGACGTCACAGGAGCCGGCGTATTATGCTGTCGGATGTGGCGACCCTGGCGGTTTATCGTAGTAGTTCTAGCGAAACAAAAAGCGAGATAATGTCACTGTCGCTGTTGTTGCAGCTTCGCAGCTTCTGGCTGCCGAAGCTTTGGTAGACCATCAAGCTATAGGGCGACCTACAGCAGAACAGGCGGCTGCGACATCAACCAACACTGCTGCACCGTCACCAGGATCGTTCCAGAAAACAGCATGACACTATATGACGTCATCGGACAGAAATTTGGGAACTACAGTTAAGGACGCGATAAACGCACACTAGGTGGAGACGCACTCCAGTCACCGTACTGATAGTAGGGTCCCAAGAGAGACTGGCAAGTCTCCCATTCAAACGCATCTGTCCACGCAGAGAGATGGCTGCGCCGTGGATGTAATTGCAGGGGGCGCTGCGCGCAATCGGCGTGCTGTTGTAGCTGCTAGCTTCTCCCTCATTACCTTCTTCAGTCTCAACAAGCCTAATAAGAAAAGCATTGTTGACTTCTCTGCCTTCTTAGCAAGGACAGATATACCTCTGTTAGGCTGCGAGGTGTATGCAGTTGCGATAACAACAAGCATACTCGAGTTTTTCGTGCTCCTGCTTTTCTGCCTTTTATCCAAAGCAATGAACGACGAGAGGGCAGCAAGGCGACAATGGCTGAGGCTTCTGAAGGCCAGTAGGTGTAAATAATTCATCTGCGAAGTGCTGATTTGCTCTTGTCAGTCGTATATTCTCCAGATTTCTTTCGTGGCTTGGTAACTGCCAAATTCTGGTACTCCAATTTCTCCCAGCGCCACGACGCGCTTTCATTCCTCAGCAATCGCCGATGGTCGCAGTGGACAGAACACTATAGGCAGTCCTTCTAGGGACCATTCTGATAGCGAAGTCTCGTTAAGGCGGGCCCACTGTAGACAGACTGGCGCCCAAACAACGTAATTTCCTTCGACGGTGGCCAGACAGGCTTTTGAAGCGCGGCTTTTTTCCGAACATCTCTGCACAAGTTGCAAGAGTATAGGGAATAACTTCAAAATCCAATATTGTTTTACGGTCCCACTAATACCGTAGCCCTTCAGTTACGCTTCAAATTATTTCACGCCAAGCCAACGTCGTAATGAAACAATGAAAAAAAAATATATTGACGCGCGGCACAAGGAATATATATGCCGACTTTCAACATGAACCATCAGTACGATAAGGTTCAGCCCGCACCGCACCTATAACCATGACCATTAGCTTCTTGTCTTATTACGAACAGAGGGAGTACCGATATATTTAGACTGATAGCTCTAAAGCCTTGAGTCACAGTGCTCGCACATCGTACAAAAGACACGGTGTTTGCTGAAGACATGAAGACAGAATTACCTGCGGCCATGCCTGCAGCGTGCTCGATGCACGTTTGCTCCATACACATGCATGCTTCGAACGTTTCTGCGGACAGTTCTTATACGACCAACGTAACAGGACCGTCCTACAAACACAAAACAAGCCTCGAACAGTGTCTTCAAACTGTCTGCAGACACCGCATGATGCATTAGCAGTGTCACTGCGGCTTAAGACTTCCCACTTTGTGGTGGCCGAATTGAGCAAAGGGACCGAGAAATTCCGTCAACTCAACGGGAAAAGATGCTTATCCGCTAATAAATGGCAAAAATCAAATCTTTCATATCCATCAAACTGTTAAGTTCAAATGCGGATATATCGTAAGAAAGATACGCCTCGTATCAACTTCTTTGGCAGACGACGTATTTTTGCTTCGATTGTTTACAGATGAGTGACGTCGAAGAGGGTGGAGCTACTGTCTTTCCAGGCCTCGGAGTAAGGGTGAGCCCCAAAAAGGTGAGCATGGAGTTTATCGTGAGTTTAATATTTTTCTTTTTTACCATTAAACGATCGATCGCTCTAAAATTAACGTGGGCTCACGTTCCAGTGGAGTACGATGGCAACAAGTCACTGCGATCTAGGAATGCAGACCTAGCGAATATAAGATCTTAAATATGGCTATTAAAAAAAAAATATATATATATATGACCCGTATTTGGTCATTTTGGCTATATAAAGCGCGGTAATCACTGACACAGTACAGATTGAATTATTCGTTCCTTATCATGTTTTGGTTTGGTTGTTCATTGCATGGTCTGCTTCAAGTGTTCGTAGTGATAAAACCTTCAACCTCTCGGCGAGGAACAAGGCATGCGAGACTTCTTGCCCGCGAAAATGAGGATCTGGATCATCTTCATTAAATATATACATTGATGATGCTGCTCTTCGCACGTAAAGATATATAAAATCGTCATCTTCAATTCACTAAGTTTGGAAGGTGCCAAACATAATCGTGCCGCTACTGCCGGTCACATAATTGTGCGTGGTGCAAAGGCGAAGTAATTCAAGTGTAGGTCCGTAGACTGACTGATAGATTAAGAAACGCCGGGCGTGACCTTGTAAGCGATAATAAGATACTCGGAACTTGTCACGCCCCGCGTTTCTCAAGTTTTCAGTGCTTGCGGTGTAACGTGAAAACATTTTAGTCGTGCCTACAGTGTGTTGGAGCGTATAAAATGGCAGTAGGTGCCACACATGTGTGGAACAACGCGCTCCGTCCCGTGCCCAGCGAGGCCCATTTTGTATTGTAGGCTAATCTTTGCTCTTTTATAATTGTAACGAAAAAAACGTAAACGTAAACGTTTACGTTTACGTCTGTACGTTTTTATTTACGTGTAACGTAAATAAAGACGTACAGACGCTGTTTGTCTTCGAAAATTCGTCGTGGGCAGAGGGTTTCCTATAGTCAGAGACGGATTGTCCGGGGTTCAAAAATGGCTCGTTTGAAAACCGGGCCATTCTCACGGCGCCAGGCATGGCGTCGCAAAAAGGGACAATTCCACCACGAAGTCAAAGGTTTGCGCATGACGTCATACTTGCAGGATCCCCGCCCGACCTGCCCCAAGCGGCAAACACGCCAAAGCTCCCTGAGAGACGCCGCCAAGCGGCAGACGCGTCCGTCTTGTTGCCGCCGTCTGCTAGCGTCGCGCACGTTGAGACGCTGCGAGATCTGCTGGAGGTGATGGTGACGCCGGCTATAGGCGGCGCTGCGTGCCTCCAGTAGTGATGACGTTTGAGGAGAAAGGCGTCTTAGACTCCTTTGGGGGTATTGTTACGACACAGCATATCCCACACAGATGCAAATGTGTGCGTAAGCCTTTGCTCAACTGCGCAGCGAGAGGACTTTACACGATGTTTCACCGCGCAGGGAGACGCCGTGTTCTGGTGGAACATCAAGTCCAGCTGGGAAGGAGAGATGCTAACCTGGCATGCCGGCTGTCCCGTGCTCTACGGATCCAAGTGGAGTGAGTTCCAAAGAAGTTAACCAAAACTAAAACGTAATGTCACTGTCGTAAGGCGAGGTGCGTTAACTAGTCCCACGCCCGAGTATATACTCGAGAGCGTCCCGGGGTGGTTTCAGTTGCGGTTTGCTCCCTGCCGCTCCCAACGGGGCTCTCAGTATAGTTTAGATGAAGCGGCATGTAAGAGCAAGCGAGGAAAATAATGTTTCATCTTGTAATACAACTTTTTCCATGTAATTAAAAAAATATTTTTAAGTGACTTTTGTTTTGGTATACTCGTTTGCTGTTACTGAATGTCGAAACTACATATGGTGCACCCGAAGATCTTACTCTCTGAAACGTGCAACAAAGTTCGGATTTTACACATAGCTAGATCGAGGAATAGCAGCGCTGTTTATAAACAAACTGTGTGGGTCTGTTTTCCCGCGGCGTACGGGATAGCGAACCACCGCGATGGATAAAAAACTCGCAGGGATTTACGGGACTGAGGTAACGTCTTCTCGCGAAAGTGCTATCTGCTCAGACCACATTTTCACGGAAGATCGTGTTTTCTACCTTGTTAATCGCGGTTTTTTATACAGTGCTCGACGATTGGCAATATGTGTGTTGTGCAGGAAAGTAGACGCAGCTTTGTTCATCAGAAGTGCGGCTATTACTCGAGAAAATAGGTAGCCCTTTCATGGAATGTGTATTGCGGTGGTGCATTTTACCTTGTGAAAATTTAAGGCTTAGTTATGTTCCAGTAAAAAATTATAGCAACATATTTTCTAAAGACAACGGCGGGCGTGTTCGCGGACAACCGAGTTGGTGCTAAGTGTAAGTTGTGGCGCTATCTAGCCATAGGCGCACCGAGCACACGATGTATTCTGTTGTCTGCTCGCTGTGCAATAAGTTGAACTTATGTTGGACTTATTTTAAAACACAAGTAAAGGTAAGGTGGCAATATGATAGCTTGATTTAAACAATAAAAATTAAAAGTTTCTTCGACAGTAAAAATTTTTGAATTTTTAATGTGTATCGTAATCAGACTTGTACACGTTACTCTAAAAAGACATCGAATACAATTTTAATTACGCTCGGTTAAAAATATTCAGTTAAGTAACTTGAATGTAGCTGAGAAGAGAAGTAATTGTCCGTTACTTAAAAAAGTAATTCCAGTTACTACTGCTCTGTATCAGATTTTCAAAACGAGAGATTTCTTTGTCGGTTTAAAAACGGGCCTTTCGTACAGTCCATTATTGCATTAGGATCATCGAATTATGAACTACTTGTCTAATCTAATAATTTTGGTAAACCATCGTCCTGTCGTAGATTTGGTTAAAGGCCTCCTTTGTAGGAAACTTGTACAAATGGCGCCAATAAAAGATGGAGGGAAAAATAGTGATGGTTACAAGTAATTCTAGTACCGCCAAAATTAATCAGATTTCTATTTGGATTACTTGTTTGTACTTATAATCAAATAATGACAAAATTACCCCAAAAAGTAATCGATTACAAGTGATTACTTTTAGTGAGCACCGCATAACTATGGTGATTATCAAGTGTCCTAACCTTATACTTTTGCCCATGAGTAATGAAATGGCGATTATATTTTTCTTAGCTTTTTTGTTTGTTTAGCGAACGGGTGCTGTGCTAAAATAGAGTAAGGTACGTTTACACGCGAAGCATAATTGATTCCAATATATTTTAGTGGGGCTTCCCCGCATTGTACTAGCAAATAAGTATGTCGTCATGAGATGGATTGCGTTCCTCCTTCGTAAAGTATGCGTTCCATTTCGTTGTGCAGTCGCCAACAAGTGGTTCGGGAGCTACAGTAACGTGTTCCGGATGCCCTGCTCTACCAACCAGAATGCCTCCCTGGCACCCCTTGTCTGACGTATCTTCGAAGACGTCGTCACTTTCTCTTCGACAATCCCCTACGTCGGCTGTCGGCGTCCTTTCCGTCTTCGTGAGCCGCATGGAGACTGCGAGATTTGCTGCTTGCAATTAAATACGTACACTCGCGATAGTTGCCAGTTATTATCTTAGGAAACAAAAACACACTTCACACACACACACATTTAGGTGAAGTGCAGTGACACACTTTATTTATTTCAGGTATCCCACAACGCCCTCACGGGCGCCGTGGGATCACCAAAAGCGCACGCGCCAGCTGCCTTGCAGAGAAGCACAAATATCGAAAGACCAGCGGACAAGATAGGCCGTATACTTTCCGGCTAAAACCTAAAACAAGCGATGAAGATATCCGTTGATGTCGAAGATACAGAACCAGTTGAAACCGAAAAACACCAATATACTGAAATGTTTGCTCCACCTTGAACTGTTCTTCGAAATCCTCCCGTTCATACTAGACTGTCTAATTTTTCTTAAGTTCCCACCTTTTTTCCTTTTTTTCCTCAAATGTTGCTGTTTTAGCGCCCGTTTGATGCAGGCCACCGGAATACATCGATTTCTTAATAATGAATACGCGCCAAAATAATATCCGCTGTTTTCTTTATGAATAAGCACCGGTAAATATATGGCATATCTGTAACGCATGCTTATGCGTTAAAAAAAAAATGGTAACTCATTCCAGCGCTGAAAGGTGCATGAAATACGAGAGCTTGAAAATGGCGGTTTTAGATTAGGAATACCTTGCCTTGTTTTCATGATGCCTTCTATTGAAAATGAACTGAGGCAAGAGTAGACATTTTGATTCACCGATGTCCTTCTGTATAAACGTTTTAGACGCAAGCATTGGTGGCGAGATGAGAGAGACTTGACCACAGGCTAGCAGTCGTACTGGGGCTCTAACTTATATCACGGAATCAAGCAACAGATTAAAACTTCGTGTGAACGTTCGTACGAAGGTATTCTCGTGAATTACCCTGAAGTCTAATAGAGTCTAGATCTACACTACCGCATAATTGAAAGAATTACGTCGGTCGGCAAGATCGCCGACTAAAGCGATTGGCTAGCGCGCGCTTGACCTTGGCGCTGGTCAATCGCAGTGTGATCAAACGCAGCGCGGTGCTGACCAATCGCAACGGGATTGGCATCTCGCCGACTTTCTCTTAGAGTGTCCATCTTGGGGCGACTAAATTTCTCATGTGCAGCGAAAACGCCAGATGCCCACTGGGGCTGAATAACTTCCATATGGCTAACCAAACACACAAAAGAATAGGGCTAACCAAACACACAAAAGAACCACGCCACCTCAACACCACTCAGTTTCCCCGCTAAATTTAGCGGGGAAACTGAATGGTGTTGAGGTGGCGTGGAGTCAATTTTCGAGCTAAATTTAGCGGGGAACTGTGGGAGGAAGGGAGGGTATGAAGAAGGAGGAGGGGGGGCACGGAGGAGGAGGGTGGGAGGGTACGGAGGAGGAGGATGGGAGAGGAGGTTGAGGAGAAGGGGAGGAGGAGGAGAAGAGGAGGGAAGGGTACGGAGGAGGATGGGCCTACCCTACCCTTCTCCTCCTCAAGAGCCGCGCTTTAATTTCGCGTTAGAGATTTGCAAACGTCTTTCATTTTTTTGTACGTGTGCTACACGTCACACCACCCGATAGCTGTCTATACGGCCACGGCACAATTTAATAGAGTTTAGGAAACAGTATTCACCTCCGATCCGTCAAACCTATTATCGCCAAACGACGTGCCAGAAATGCGTCCTAGCTTCTATCACGACAATCCCATTTCGCTCACTAATCTAAAAAAAAAAAAAAATGTTTTCGAGGATTTGAGAAGCGGCTCGCAAATGTATTTCGGGGGAAGATCGAAGTAGACAAAAATTAAAGAAAAACCACAGCTTCCTAGGCCTACATAAACTAAAAAGCTGTTTATACCGCCGTAAAATTTCCAAATAATAGGGACCTTCAGCAAACCGTTGCCGTGCTCCGCGTACCGCACTACCGGAGCCTTTGAAGCATGCTTTACCACCCGAGCGCGCGCTTAAAAGCATGCCTCAAAGGCTCCGGTAGTGCGGCAAGGCTGGGGCTAGATAAGAGAGGGAAAAATTGCACGGGCGCCTTATCGCAACCTCTAGCATTAGAGAGTTTTAGAATAGGGGGCCCCAACGCTTTGGGGAACCCAACGCTTTTGGGTACCCAACGCAACGACACCTCACGCAGCGTGCTTATAGAATAGGGTTTGTGACGACGCAACGCGGCACGCTCGCCTTTTTCGCATGCAGCGCCATTGTGGACAACGAACGAACTTCTTAAGAGTGAAAAAATTATTAAAACGCAAAACATTTGCGCTGAAACGATACTTTATTGTTTCTTGCGGTACAAATAATAGGGAGGGTAACACCAGTTGGAACGGCACCGCAACACCCATCTGCCGACCGTCTCTGAATCAGAAGATTTACTTCTCTGGTCACAAGAGAGTGCACGCCCTCAAATAGCAGACTATCATGTGCGCCAATGGATTTATCTGCGAATTCGACGGGCCATTCCCCGGTCGCAGGCACGACGCTGGTAAGCGTAGCTTGCTTTTAGCCCATCCTGTAGCAGAAGCAGCACGACAGTTATAAAAAGTTATATAATAGGGGGTCCCAAAGCTTTGGGGCCCCAAAGAAATTGGGGCTTAGCACTGCGCACGCGCAGAACCCAGGGTCTTGGGTTGGCGCGTGCCCCCAACGTGAAATTCGAAAAATAGCGTGGGGCCCCCAAATTGCTTGGGGCCGAATTGCGCCGGCAAACATGGCGGCGCCCTTTCCGCTCGCTTCGGATCAAATTCGTCATGGTCGCTCCAGCATTAGCCAATTTCATTGCCAATGAATGGTGCAACCGGCTTTCGCTTTGCTTTATCTCGCCCAAGTCGCAAAGAATGAGCGGTGGGTTCGCCCCATTTTAAAGATCGTACCTGATTCTGGCCGTTCCTAAGCCTAAACATACGTCGTAACTGTTGACATGGTAACGTATTGCTACTCCGTGGCTAAAGGAACCGTGCACATCTAATTCAGGCCCCGACCAGGGCGCCCCTAGCGGCAAACGGGTCCGTTTCATCGGGGAACTTCCTTGGAACTTCTGCCAGTCGCTGCGTTGGTTGTGCGTTGTAGCGGGTAAGCGCTGCAATTTCCAAGGTAGCTATTCCGCACTAAGAAAGCCACAACAATGATGCGGCAAACAATAGGCGACCGCCGCGACGCGGCCGACATAGAAAAGGTGTGGATCTAATTCAAGCCCCGACCAGAGCGCCCCTAGCGGCAAACGGGGCCGTTGCATCGGGGAACTTCTGCCAGTCGCTGCGTTGGTTGTGCGTTGTAGCGGGTTAGCGCTGTAATTTCCAAGGTAGCTATTCCGCTCTAAGAAAGCCACAGCAATTGATGCGGCAAACAATAGGCGACCGCCGCGACGCGGCCGGCATGCTCGCTTCCCAAAGACTTGTTCACACAGACCCGTTTTTTTTTTTTTTTTCGTTACGTTATCAAAAGTCACCGGGAAATTTGTGTTTCGTATTAAACTGTGCCAGCAGCAGGTCGACCCGGTCGCGGATGGCCCGCGTGGAGAAATTTCTTCCGATTGCTTCGGAGACCCTTTCAGCAATTGAAGTCCATCTCCTGGAATCCTGGAATGGGTTAGTGGCGTACACTTCGCTTAGCACATAAATGTCATCGTCGATCGAGAAGCGAACGCGCGCGGGGGCCTTCTCTTCCACCATTTTCTTCTGGCCTTGGATCGGCCTCGACTCGTTCGGCCATCCCGCTTTGGGTGTAGCCGAAACAATCCAATCCGTAGCGCTCTAATTTGGCGCTTGTCCTCGTAGTAACATAGAGAGTTGAGCTAGCTGGTACTTAGAAGACATACCTAAAACAGCGCACAAGCACAGGAGGAAGATAACAGAACACAGGAAGGGGTGCTGACTCTCAACTTATGTATTGTGAAAGAAAGAAAAAGAGGAAGCTTCAGACATGAAGCCCACGTTGTTGTTTTTCTTTCTTCTTTTTTCTCATCTTTTCTTCGTCGTGACGTTATAATGTCAGTTTTCTCCTTTTCTACTGCAACTTTGTAATGTATCTGTTTTTATTCTTTCTTCTTTTTACCTTTTGGGTGCGCGTGGGCTTCATGTCTGAAGCTTCCTCTTTCTCTTTCTTTCACAATACATAAGTTGGAAGTCAGCGCTCTTTCCTGTGTTCTATTTTCTTCCTCCTGTGCTTGCGCGCTGATTTAGTTCTGGCTCGTTCTCGAATTTTTTGGGCGTTTGTGTGCGCTTTGACCATCTGCAGCCGAAGATTTAGGCCTTCAACAATGCCGAGACTGAGACGAACGCGAGCGCGCATACTCTGCGAGCAGCTGCAGCTGCACTATTGAGATCAGAGCTGGAGCGACTTTGAAGCCTTGAAATACTTGTTTTCAAGCTGCAGGTATCGTGCCACGAACGAAATCCACTCGGAGCCACGGAGTAGCCATACGTTGCCATGTCAACGATTACCGCGTCTCTTTAGGCTTAGGAACGGCCAGACTCAGGGACAATCTTTAAAATGGGGCGAGCCCACCGCTCATTCTTTGTGATTTGAGCGAGATAAAGCAAAGCGAAAGCCGGTTGCACTATTCATTGGCAATGAAATTGCCTAATACTGCAGCGACCATGACGAATTCGCTCCGAAGCGAGCGGAAAGGGCGCCGCCATGTTTGCCGACGCAACCCGGCCCCAAGCGCCAACCCAAACCCCCAAAAGGCGTTTAGGTTCTGCGCATGCGCAGTGGTGAGCCCCTATTTCTTTGGGGCCCCCAAGCTTTGGGGTCCCCTATTCTAAAACTCTCTATTGTACCTGCTCCACGAGCGGTAACTTCAGTTCACTACTACGCTTTTCACGCGCTCAAAGTCTTTCTGAAAATGACATATTTAGGGGTTTTCGACGACGCTGAGCAAATTTCTAATTGGAACCATATGTCTATTTTCAGTAATTAAAAAGTTAATTCACGAATTTTAAGTAATTATCCAACTTCTCGCAAGGATTAGCCACCCACATAATGTCCCCCTAGCCGTATAACTCACTTGAACAAACCGTACTTGTGCATCTTTTACGGATTTTTTGTAATAAATCTGTTCGAATTAAAAATGAACACCCGGTATATATATATATATATATATATATATATATATATATATATATATATATATATATATATATATATATATATATATATATATATATATATATATATATATATATATATATATATATATATATATATATATTGCCATTTAAACGAAGACAAAAAAAAATATTATCCATGAACAACAGAATTATGGTACCTTAGTAACCACACTCTAAGCAGGCTTCGACGTGGCCGCCCTTGTCGTCGGTGCACCACCTCAGGCGGTGAAGTTTTCGACGATGGGCCGCATGCTTCTCTGGAGTGATTCGCTCCAACTCCCGGTGCAGCGATTGCTTCAGCGACTCCAAACTTTTGTGGCACTTGGCACTATAGCTCTGACCTCCCAAACTGGCCACACGCTATGATCCATCGGGTTGAGATACTAAAACAAGCTTTTCGTCTATGAAGAGGGTACGTTTCCAGCGCGTACCAGCGGCCAGTCGTTCGAGTTGGTGGCATCATTGATGCCGGACTTGCTTCTTTTCGTCCATTAGTAGTTGAACTTTTTGAGGATTGTAGGGCGTGTTGCATTCTCTCTTTAGCCATTTGTTCTCACAGATTCACGTTTGATTCCGGTCTCACGATTTTTTTTTGTCACGCAGACCCTTAGATTTTGCTTCACTTGCTTCCGAATGATCTAACGGTTCGTGGAGGTGCTGACAGTGCGCTTTCTTCCTCTTCTGGGCTGTCGCCTTTGTGGCAGAGCTTGTGGAAACGCTTAATGATATCAGACACGGTTTGGCGACACAACTTGAGCAATCGAACAATTTCACATTGACGAAGACCTTGACAAAACAGCTCCAAAACAGCAGCACGTTTGTTTAACATTCACAATTACATAACAATTAAAAAGATTAGCACAAAAAACAGAGTTCCTGGTCACCTGTAAGAATGCGATAAATGATCACCACCACGTACCAGACACGGCGTGGAATCCCATATTGGACCAGGACCAACAGGGGAAGGCACTGGCGATGACCAGTTCTGTAACGTCAACGCGTGTGCTTTTTTCGCAACGCACTATTTACGCGTCACGGTGAAACAGTGACTGGCGACGATCAGGGCGTTGAAGGGACCTCTGGCGCAGGAAGTCGACGAAAGTACGTGGCGGCCCATAGGTCCATTGCTCTCCTGACAGGGGGCGCCAGAACGTCCGAAAGACGCGACCGTGTTATTCTGTCTGCACCATCCACGCGATACGACCATAAAAGTGGCGCTGTAACTGGGAACGCGACAGAACAGCACACGACAAAAGAGCACGCGACAAAACAGCACGGTCAAAAGAGCACGCGTCAAAACAGCACAGCGTCAAAACAGCACGGCGACAAAACAGCACGCGTCAAAATAGCATGTGACAAAACAGCACAGCGTCAAAATAGCATGTGACAAAACAGCACAGCGTCAAAATAGCATGTGACAAAACAGCACGCGTCAAAATAGCATGTGACAAAACAGCACAGCGTCAAAACGGCACAGCGACAGTAGAGCACGTACCAAAACAGCGCGGCGTCAAAAGAGCACTGCGACGAAACAGCACGCACGAGGCAACTTCGAGCGCGCTCTTCACCTCTCTCCGACAGACCCTCCACTGGATCTGTCGGACACACAGTTTGGAAGTCACGGAAGCGTGTAGTGAACCGCAATTTCTAGCACAACAGGAGTTACCGATCGGCATCCAGCGTAAAGTATTCCCGTAAGGTGACAGACGGACAGCTCTAAACAATTAAATGCAATTGTTCGAACCTCATTTTACAGCGAAGCCGTTGTTGGAGCCTTCGTTGGACTTTTCCGTGTCGTTGATAGTCAGCAGAAAAAAAAGGTCAAAGGTCAAATGTACCCATAACATCATTTGCCATGGTATTCAACAACTTTGCTGGCCAAACATGTCAGTAAGGATGAGTTTCGTATCTTAATTCAAATGTCGTAGGCATGAGTGTATCCTATTTGGCAACCGCTTAGTTTTACAGCCGGAATTAACTGTGAACCTCATGGACGATTACATTTATAGAGGAAGGTGCAAAGTGAATGAAGGCATATTTCTGACAGCTCCTTAAAGTCAGAGAATAATCGTAGGTTGTTAAACTTCGATTGATTCATTTATTGAATCAATCGCAAGCCGTGCGATTCCTTCATTTATTGTAGGCGACATCACAAGCAAACTTGCGCGTCCAACTGAGCAGAACTGCTCGAGAAATAGCCAGAATACGCACCAGCGGGGGCTTCGGTACTGCCCAGAGAGCCTTCACGTGCGCATCGACTACGCTCCCCACTCTGAACTTGCTCCGAAAAGAACACATTCGACAAATTGGCCGTCGACGAGTTGGCTTACAACGAATTGGCCTAGACCCTCCATTCCTTTACAGTGCCTACTTCGAGACATGCATTTTGTTTCAACTCCATAATCTAATTTAGGGTTCAGCGTTTTCGGCTTAAACCGTTTAAAACCGGTAAAAGTACGCCGAATTCAGTTTTCCAAATTCGGTTTTAACTGAGAAAGGTCAGTCTTTTTGAGGGCATTTGGATGGGTGGGTGGGGATGTGACTTATTACTGACCCTATGACCACTTCCTTTCGCAGTTTCCAGCTTGTCTCCGAGATCAATTCAACTTTCAACAAAAGCCCTGGGGGTGCAGGGGTCTCCAAGACGAAATCTGGATTTTTCACCTGATAGGGATTTGTGTGCCAAATTCTTTGTTCAAAAAGAAAGTTTAATCGTGCACTGAACAATAAAAATCAAGGGCGTCCGTAAATACCGCACATTTTTTAACACCCCTAGCTTCCGTCTACCAGAGGAGGGCATAAATACGATTGTTTTATTGTTGTTTCTGTGGTCGGTGCGAATTTACCACCTCTCGCAGTCGTGAAAATGGTGAAAAAAAGAACTGAGATCAATGCTTGCAAATTTCTGGATTCCTGGACAAAAAATAATGGCTTAAAAATAAATGTAGGAAAAACAAAGGCAATTTTATTTCGCGGTAAAAACAAGAATATATCCATAAGCAAAACAATTTTATTAAACAATGCTCCTGTCGAGATTGTGCCATTCTTTAAGACATTGGGTGTCATATTTCAGGAAACATTATCTTGGGATCATCATATATATATATATCATAAACTACTGCCATTTAGTTTGGGCTTCAACTACACAAGAAAATCTTCATAAAATATATATACTACAAAAAAGATTCCTGAGAATGGTAGAAAATGTGCCTTGGCATTACCACACACAACCCTTATTTATAAAGTATAACGTAATGGCGATAACAAAAATGTATAATTTCCGCCTCTGCAAACAATTTAAACAAGAAAATAGGAATAACGCTGGTGTTCTAAAACAACTAGCAAATCTAAGACCACACGTTTCAACATATAATACGCGAAACAATGAACCCTGGAAAATAGACACCTACAGAACAACATATGGCTTAGAAATGTTACAAAATAAACTACCAAGATTATTAAATACATTACATGAAAATAATATTTCGCTAGAACTCATCACCTTTAAGGAACGACGTCACTTCTTTCTGCATACTATAAATCCTTAAAACGGTTATCTTGTGTATCGGCATCTCGGTTAAATTAATTTTTGTTTCGTTTTTTTTAATTTTTTTGTAATTGAATTATGCTTGCTGTTAACTGCCAGTGTGGGGGCCTGCGGCCTTGTCAAGCTGTCGGTACGACAGCTTTTTCTGCATGGCTCCGGCATCATGTACTTTTTTGATGCAAATAAAGATTATTATTATTATTATTAATATTTGCCTCTCCGTTTGAAGTGGTAGTGAAGCTTATGTTCGTCATGTGTATAGAAATGCGAGCACACGATGATAATATCAGATCACGATAGGGCCCCAGTGCGTCTTGCAGAACAGGTCGCGTTGGCTGCCACCGACAGCAACAAATAAGAAAACCAGAACCTGGTTTACTCATTATACATTGTAAACAAACGCTTTTAAATATTGAATTTTCGTCAGTATACTGGTTTTTGTGAATGAACCGAAAAGAACCAAGAAGTTTGAGTCTACAAATATTCACCACAATAAACCGAAAACTTCTGTTTTGATTAAAAACCCTCAAAAAAGTACACCGAATTTCAAAATAATAAAAACCGAAAACGCCAAACCCAGGCGATGATCCCAATGTCCTCTTATGACGCTATGCTGTTTTGACGCCGTTCTCTTCTGACGCTAAGCCCTTTTGACGCCGTGCTGTTTTGGCACGTGCTCTTCTGTCGCTGTGCCGTTTTGACGCTGTGCTGTTTTGTCGCGTGCTAATTTGACGCGTGCTGTTTTGTCGCCGTGCTGTTTTGACGCTGTGTTGTTTTACGCGTGCTGTTTGGACCGTGCTGTTCTGTCGCGTGCTGTTTTGTCGTGTGCTGTTCTGTCATGGTGCCGCTGTAACTATTCGATTATGCACGAGTCACCTTCGAATGCAAACGTTTGTCAGCATCTGTCTATGCGAAATAAAAAGACAGGTAAAAAAAAAAAACGCAGTTCGCGGCTTTAGCGTTTCATCAAACATTACTTTCAGCTTTAGCCTCCATCAGCACGTATGTTTCACTTTGCGTGACTGCGAAGCCGAAGCTACATGCAAAAGCATGTTCCCTCGAACGGTACTCGCACTGCACGAGTCCGTGTGCTTGGCAGAGACACTGCAAGCTCAGAGGTTGCTCTTCTAGCCTGTGCTACGCTATCACTTGCAAAAGAACGGAGAAAAAAAAAAAAAAAACTGTAGTGGAGAAGCGTAATCACGCACGTTTGAAACGCGAACCACAAATATTCTATTTTGCTCACCTGGAGCGCAGCTCAAAACTTGAGAGCTACGGGCCTATACGCCCATTTGCGTTTGAGCGCGGTGCATTCGGTAGCGGCAAGCGGACGCGTAGCGTTGTAAAGAGCGCTTGCGCCAAGCTTGTACACGCAGTTGAGCGCAGTGAAGAGCGCAGTCAAGTGACCGTGACATATCCCAGAACCTTCCCAACAACCTGGTGTCACGTGTCTTTAGATATGTGGATGATTACCTCGTACTCCTGCATAAAAGACCTGCCCACCTTCAGTCAGTGACGGTCAACATCATCCAGTCTACTTTCTGTAAACAGGCCGAGGGATTGAAATTTGCATATGAACTACCAACCGACAGTAAGCTTCAGTTCCTGGACCTCCAACTTCTTTTTGGAGAGAACCATACGTGTTGGACTTACTCACCACGGTCTAAGAAATGACTTCCTCAGTTTTATCCGGCCCATGGAAAAATTATAAAACGAGCGATTGTGCAAAGCTGTCTAAAAGCCGCCTGGCAAAAGTCCTCCAAACATGCAGCCAAGAAGAGATTTGATTCACAAGTTCTAAGACTACAAGATTCAGGATATCCGAATTCCTTGTTGTTTGAGGTTGCAGAAAGCTTGGCAACTACCAATGAAAGAAGGACAAGAAGTGCTGAGAGAAGAACACGGCCAGCAGTGGTTCCTTACATCCACAGAATATCGCATAACTTGAAGCGGAGAGCTTCAAGATATGACGTACAAGTGGTACTCTCAGCCTCGGATAAACTTAAAAAAACTTTGTCCAAAAATCAATAGACCTAAACAAACTCATAGTCTATGCACTGTCCATCATAAACATAAGTATGTCAATAAACTACTTCCATAAACCCCTGCATGCAACACGGCGCGCGTTGCACTCTGGGAACTAGTTGGCCAGGGAGAAGAGTGGCATGGTTTCGGTTTCGATCGAGACGTCGACAAGAGATTATACAGAGAGCGTGCACTATTACGGCCGTTATTTCACTTTTCTGGTCCCGAGAGCATCATTTTTGGTCTCTAAACTAACCTAAATGGCCAGACCTCGAAGCTATAGCACAAGCCCGAGACGTATAGCTTGTCTTAACACACGCTTGTTGTATTTTTGTACAGGATCGAGCCTTTCTGTTAGCGTTTCGAGATATATCTGAACGAGCCAGTGCTGGGAATCTCGACGCTGCGTAGCTCGGGTATCTTGCTTGTGTACGAGTAAACAAGCTGTAACGACCAATAAGTTTGTATACATTAAGCTCACACCTTTACAGCTGGTCAGGAAGTTTGTTTGTTTTGCCTCCGGCAGTGACGGACACGTCCTTTTCGGACTGACTTATACCATTCCATATGACCTTTGCGTTAAATCTTAGTTACTGTTAACGTTCTTGTTACTGTTGTGTTAAGTTTCTGTAATACTGCGGCGCCGCAGGCCTCAGGTACGGGCCAATGGCCTTTCTGTGATGCTGCGATCCTCCAGGGTCGAATAAAGACTTTCTATCTATCTATCTATCAAAGACGAAATATACTTTTTTGCAATTACTGTTTTCAGGTGAAACTCGGAGGCGCCATTGAAAAACTCAATTGGAACACACTTCTTATATCTTATCTGCTGTGCTGACCCGCAATCGAAACCGAA